>JAOPJM010000001.1:2654820-2674507 GCA_027124095.1 Muusoctopus leioderma
CTTCCGGGGTCGATAAAATAAAGTACCAGTCAAGTACTGGGGATTGTTGGCCTTGTGCCTAAATTAGAAACAATATGCAGCCAGTGTGCAAATGCGCAGATTACATTTTTCCTGTGCACATTGCATCTCGGTAACAATCAGTTGATCAAATTGCATTCTTGTATCTCAAACAATCAATGCATCTCTATTGAACTTACGTGGAAAAGAGTTTGGAAATCTTACATAATACTTGAAAGTGTCTAGTATAAATCTGACATTGGTACCACGTTGACGCATTGATAATCTCCCAGGTAATAATATTGTTCATGAACTTTTGTAATTCCCTATGAATTATGTAAGTGGAACTACGCAGCGTCAACCATGTATTTTAGCTGATAGTGAGTGGTCTATGAATATCCGATAACTCTCCATATTGACAATTGCCCGGCCCCCACTTCCTGATTAGCTAACTGCTAGAAGGCAGGCTCAAGACACCTCACCTTCCTCACATACCCATAATATCTACACATTCATGGAATTCAGGAAATATTTTAGTTTACTTATGTCACTAGAACTGTTTACAAAGCCATGTACATTGCATTTTTCAATTCTACCAATACTAAAATTGTTAGTTTTCATGATTACATCATCGTGAAACAATTTTAGTGTACATCATGATACACTGTGAAATGGGAATATTTTAAAATTAATTAAACTTTTAGTATAGTCTCTTTTTTTAATTTTCGTAATATCCGTTTTCTATTAATTGCTTACATTTAAGATGTGTACATAGCGATAGCACGCTACATTGAATATTTATAGATAATTAAATGAAAACTGGCAAGATAATAATGAGTAACTATATACTGTTGTGCGGTTATGACTGAGACAAGGTCATTCACAGTAAGCCATTCAGAGATTTTAACTTTTTGAAAAATACCTAATCATAGTGGAATGAAGGAACGAAGAAACTGAATAACTACCTTCCTTGTTAGTATGTTTTCATAACAGGTAAATTTCAAAGATTAAATGATTTTAATTCACTTCACATTAAAGTCTATTAATTTAAAAAGCATTCAAAATAAAACCAGTGTATTAGTCTTTATTTTGTATCGAGTTATAAGTGATATATAGAGAAATGTTCTTTGTTCAAACTCAAATATTCTATATTCCACATTGACGAAATTTGCAATATGGTTGCAGAAGTATTATTTTAGAAATCTGCCAATATTCAAAAATCGTTAATATCCAGTATGTCTATCCAAATCACCTTTGAATATAATACAATAAATATATTTTAAAAGCTGAAATGTAAAATGAAATATAGAAACATTAAGATGTATGTATTTTGAATATATTGTGAAACAGGATGTTGTATTTAATCTCCTTTCGTTTCGTTAGCATTTAGTTATGTAATTTCTTTCATCAAAATTTTACTCTATTGATTTTCCATTCCAAGTTCTTTGTTCTGTTACATGGGAAATGTTCAAATAAAAATAAATAATAAAAATAAAGACAACGGCAAAGAAAAAAACATTTAAAGCAGACACAAACATAAGAAATGTTTTCTATAGTCATTCAGTAAATTTCTGTTACATTTAAAAAGAGGAACGAATTTTGATATAAATTCTCTGATAATATTTGTAAAAGTCGAAAAGAAAAAATGAAAAAATATAAAAATCAACTGTAGAATTTATTTCCAATACCTTAGTGACACGCTTATAATAGCCAATTCATATTATTTCCTTAGTGTTTTATATCCTACCCCTTTTCCCCTAGGCTCTGTGAAAGGCATATATTCACACCGATATTAGCTTTCTACAAAAGCGCCGACGTATATAGTTCTCTAATTGGGGAAGTAACAATTTTTCAATGAATTTCAATTTGATGATCTAGAGGCAAAAATATATTCTATTTTTCGTTTCCCAATGTAGGTTCTTGTTTTTCATAAATCCTTTCGGAGATATATTAAGAAAAGCATTAGAAAGGGAACTAAAGAATATATTATACTACAATTCACTTAGATGTTTCTGTTTACTTGAAGAAAATAAAGACACTATTGAAATTTCTCTGACGTAGAGTAAGTTATTTAAAAGAATATTTTTTCGGAAAAGCCTTTCATTTACTTGCAACAAAAAAGTATTTGGTTCAGGAAAGTGCAGATTTCTTTAGTCTTATGGCGTTATCAAGTTTAAATGCTTTTTGTTCCTCATTAGGTCCCGGGAGCAATTTATTTGTAATATGTTGGAGGTTTCTTCTGAGGCGTGGTAGGGAAACGCATATTTTGCACGCAATTTCTTAGACAAGTGAATAACCCGTGGTCATGGCAGTATTGACAAAGAAAACAAATCTTTTATGACCTTTATAGAAAAAAATCATATCATAGTGTTTTGTGAACATAAGGTTTTGGAAATAGCAATACAATAGTAGTAAATACAGTAAAAAAAAACAACAAATTAGCTAAAATTCGGCAAAGGAAAAAACCATTGGTTTCTAGCAACTCAGAAAAATATTGCTGATTCTTTCGTTTTTTTATAATAAGCAATAAATAAATAAACCAAACAGAAAGTTAAATTTCAATTCAAAACAACTAAATATCTCCTATTAAAATGCGGAACTGAATAAACATCTCTTGGCTCTGTGATGTAGTGAAAAAGACAGGCTTCAGAATTTGCTAACCATGTAAATGAACTAATTGTATAAAACGTTATTGTTCATCAAATATATTTTTTCTTGTGTGTTACTTAAAGGAAGCATGCTATAGCAAATGCCGAAAACAGTTTCTTTTTAAATTAGGATTACATTCTTCGGTATTATTCGGAAACGCAAGAGGGGGTATAGACAAATGGTTTGATAACAGTATTGTCCTGGTATTTCTTGCAACAGTACGGATAAATCAATTTACTGACAACTTAGAATTAAAACTCGGGACCATTAAAGATGTATTAGAAACTTAACACTAGTTATGTGTGGTTATATAACACTAAACATCTAAAAATACTTTCTAGTGTATATGATAGCATCAGCACTTTTCGTCAATTAGTAATATTTGTAAAAATTAATGAGAAAATACCAATAACTGCAATTCCAATTTCAATGTTCACAAACATTGACTAAACTTATGATTAAACAATTTAAATTTCTATTGTAGCTGAGTTCGATGTTTATTACACCAACAAGCAACTTACAATTGACATGAGCTATTACTACATATGTAAAGAAATTCTTGCATTAACTCTTTTATGAAAGTGAGGAAATTACTACTTCATACAAACTGGTGACGCAGTAATAGAAACATCACCCTCCACTTGCCGCGTGCTTTAGACCATCCCAGTTAGTTATGCTATCTGTGATAGCTGTTTAATGATTTTTGTTTAGTTTTCATCTGCTTATATTGTGAATAAATAATAAAATGTGTAGCTATATAAAATTGTTTTTTATATATAATTAATTACCCAGCTTTAAGATATAGAAAATCATCTCCAGTAAAGGTACTATACTTTATAGTTCAATCGGTTATTAAAACCCCAAGAATATACAACTAATTGGGATGACTATAAACAGGACATCTGCATGCTTTTATAAAATATATATATATTTCCTCGGATAAAATGTTATACTATAAGTGTTGTTACTGACACAGTTGCTTACTTGACACAACTAAACGAACGTATTAGTAGTTGTATTTGTATTATGGACGTTTTCTGTATTACCGCTATATACGAATATATTTACAATCCTTAGCAACCGAAACAGTATAAGTTGGGTCGGTGTTTTTGTGACTGTTCTGTCAATTTGTTGGTTCTTTTTTATGTATATTATTCCCAAGCAGCGTATAAATATATATATATATTTTGTGTGCTGTTGACACCGTCGGATGGAATGGTTCTGCCCATGTGACGAAACCATAGGGATTTCCGTTTGGCATGATGTTTATTTGTGATTGTTTATTTGTATATCTTTATTGGTGTGTGTTTTTCGTATGTTCCTTTAGTACATTGTGTTATTGTCATTTCAATGTCGTCCTCAATTGTGGTCCGAATTCATGTATGGTTCTTCTGATGTCTTGGATTGGTTTAGGTTCAGTTCTTAGTTTGCTCCTTGTGTCATTTAATTAGCGGGGTAATAGTGATAGGTGTCTGGAGTCGTCTAGGTCTAGTTTTTAGTGTTATAATGAGTATCAATTCGGTTGGGATTTAGGGATAATGGATTTTTACGGGTAAATGTTAGCTAATATTTAGTTATGGTGGATTTGTGGTATATGTATATATATATATATAAAGAAAGAAAGATTTTTCGAAAATATTCCACACCAGTCACGGTATATAGAAAAAATAAAAAGAAGGAAATGCACTTTGTAATTAATTAAATTATTCTACTAATCGGTTTCACTTCTAAAAGAAAATAGTCATAGCAGTACACATAAAGACATCAATACATGAATCAATACATAAAGACATCAATACATGAATATTGTCAATGGTGATGTAACCTTATATATGCACTAGGTGACAAGGGAGGTAACTTTATGTACCTTAAATCTATTTGATCAATTATTGATATTTAAATTTAGGGTTAATTATCGATTTAAACTTGGTTTATACATTCAATAAGAAATATTTCTTTGTTAATTCTTTATCGTTCTGTTGTATTTTCTGCACACTGGTATACCGGGAAAAGTTTGAAAATCGGCTGCTGCGTGCCTGCACATTGATCTAAATCATCACTGATTTGAATTTGTCTAATGTTCGAATCACGTATTTGTTGGCGGTTGACTGTCATTCGATTTTTAAGTGACATACCTGTTTCGCCAATGTAATCCTCGCCATATCCACAGAATATTATGACAAACATTAAGTGTTTAGATGAACACATAAAATTATTTTTTTATTCTGAAATTCTCTCCTTTTTTGAAACGGAAATCTGAACCTTCGGATAAATTAACACAAATTCCACAATTAGATCTTCCACGTCTTCTCACTGTCGGGTTTAGTACAACTTTTGTAGGTAATCGGGCATTTGTTAACAGTTTCTTTAGTGATTTTGGCTGTCTTTTGCTTTTAATTATCTTGGGTTTTCTAAAGCTGTTCTCATTCTTGGATTGCGTTTTAATAGTAGTAAATTTTGATGAATTATGTTAAAAGCCTCAATATTTCTAGGGTTATATGTTGAAGTATAAGGTAACACATTTATTTCTGTTTTGCATTTCGTAGTTCTTAAATCACTTTCCCATACGAGTTTCAATCTAGCCAAAAGAATATGTACCATCGTATCAAATCCGAACACCCGGAAAAAAAGATTAAGGGAACTAAAACATATTTTGATTGAAAGACGTTATCCACCATCATTATTGATAACAGAATAGAAAGAGCCGAGGCAATCGACATTAGTGATATAAGAACAACGAAATGCAAAACAGAAATAAATGCGCTACTTTTATTTCAATATATAACCCTAGAAATATTGAGGCTTTTAGCATAATTCATCAAACTTTACCACTATTAAGACGCAATCCAAGAATAAGAAGAGCTTTAGAAAACCGAAAGATAATTAAAAGCAAAAGACAGCCAAAATCACTCAAGAAGCTGTTAACAAATGCCCGATTACCTACAAAACTTGTACTAAACTCTACAGTGGGAAGATGCGGAAGATGTAATTGTGGAATTAGATCTACTTTCAGAGACGAATAACTGTTCTTAGTTTATTATATGGGTGCTGTATCTATATGCTAATTTTTGGTTTTTATTTTGTTGTTGATAACGCTTCTATGGCTAATCTTCTATTTTTTTGCGGGGGGTGGGGTTCTATATAGGATGGTGGTGTTTTCAACTAATTTTTTTTATATCTAGTTTTGTTTTGTGTTCTGTATTGTAGTGTGCAACAGTGGCTTCTTGTAAATGTATGGTCAACCGACGAGAAAGTGTTGAACTTGCGTGTCTGATCTTTGAGTCAATAATATTGATTACCTGAAGTACATTCTGTGGCTGGCAGGTTTGTGTGTTCGTGTTGATGAGAAAGTTTTTAATTCTGGCAATTTTGTAATATATTCTTAGTGTTAGCATGTGGCTAGATATAATACATGTGTTCGGTTTTATGTGTTCTTTAATGATATATTCATCTATTTTATTGCTAGGTTACATTTAGTTCATGTGGTATTCTGTGTGTGGTTTGCGAAGTTTTACTGGGTGTTGTCTCTGTTATATCTATGGGGGTGTATTTATTTTTGTTATATCTATGGGGGTGTATTTATTTTTGTAGTGTTCTACAGTTTGGTCTACTAATGAGGTCGACTATCTGTTATTGACTAGTGTTTGTGCAATTCTTTGGGTTTCCTTTTTCTAAAGCTTCTTTTGTAGATGAAAATTTAAAGACTTGACTCAGAAGGGATTTCACAACAGTCATTTTATATCTATAAGGACACTTACTATCCTCGTGCATATACGAGGGTTGTACCGAAAGTAATGCAAACGTGGGCATAACTTTTTTATTAACTGACATAGGTTGTTAAAATTGCACATGTTGGTAGACTAACTCTTCCTCTATAGTACCTCTTCTTCCTGTTCTTCTTCATTGCAGGCAAATAATTGGTTCCAAGCAGAAGCAACGTGCCGTCATTGAGTTCTTGACGAAGGAGGGGTGCAGGCTGTCCGACATCCACAGAAATCTACAGGTTGTTTACGGAGATGACACCATTGACAAGAGCAATGTGCACAGATGGATGAACAAGTTTAAACAAGAGGAAAACAGCATTGAAGACAAACCACGCTGTGGGTGACCATCAAATGCGACCAGTGACACGAATCGCCAGTCAGTGGACGAATTGATTCGCGCGGACAGACGAGCCACAATCCGTGAGCTTGCTGCACAACTAGTCTGTGGTCACAATGCATTACAGGAGATGGTGGAAGACTTTGGTTATCAGAAAGTGTGTGCAAAGTCGTTACCTCGGCAATTGACACCCGATTTGAAGGAGGGAAGGGTGGAAGTCTGCTCTGATCTGCTGGAAGCGTTTGAAGCCAATGAAGACACGTATGTTCCTATCTGGTAGGGGGGAATGAAACGCGGGCGTATCTTTATGATCCGGAGACAAATGCTCAGTCCATGGAACGGCGTCACACCTCTTCTCCAAGGCCTAAGACGTTCAAGAGTCAGCGATCGGCACAGAAAGTCATGGTGACTGTTTGGGCGGGGGTGACAAGGGCGTCACTCTCCTCGACATTCTGGAACGTGGCTGTGCCGTGAACAGTAAAAGGAAGAGACCGAACAGAAAAGGAAGAGACCGAACAAGAATCTGAAAACGATCCGCATTCACCATGACAATATCAGCCAATCGGCAAATTGTGCTGGTTAGTGGTTCCCCATCCACCGTACAGCCCGGATATGGCGCTCTCCGACTTCCACCTGTTCGATCCAATGGATGACAGTCTTCGCGGACAGCGATTTTATGACACAGACGAGGTGAAAGTGGCTGTGAAGAAGTGGGTACAACAGTGCACACCTGAATTTTTTCAAAGAGGATTTGAGAGTTGGGTTCAACGATGGCGCAAATGCATCGCTTGTGGTGGAGACCATGTTGAGTAGTACCTTTGTATAGAGGAAGAGTTACTCCAACATGTGGGCAATTTGAGTGACCTATGTCAGTTAATAAAAAGTTATGTCCACTTTTGCATTACTTTCGGTACAACCCTCGTATATATATATATATTTCAAGCAGCTGTGGGCCAGACAAAATCTTGTGGCGGGCCGTAGTTTGGGGACCCCTGGTATAGAGGAAGAATCCTTTGACTATTTCATTTTAGTGTATACTGGGCCCGAATGATTAACATGTTCTTTTGTTATGTTACTGGGTCCAATCATTGGATTGTGACCATGCTGGGGCACCGACTATTAGGGTATACTCGATTACTTCTGCCCCAGTACTTATTTTATTGACTTCAGAAGGATGAAAGTCAAAGTGGGTCTGGGTGGGATTTGAGCTCAGAAAGTAAAGGAAGTAACCCAATACCAAAAGGTATTTTGTTTGATGCTCTACCAACTCTGCCACCTACCATGAGATTATATATTTTTTTAACAAATATATAAAATATATATGCCCATGTTAACTTACTGTTTAGCCCCAGGTCAGCCCTGATTGAGCAGACCTGTGATGAGAGGCATTCCAGCCATGACCGTCGCTTTAGGAGTATCGTGGACTACTTTACCAAATGTGTTCTTTCCATTTTTAAGACGGTAAGATGTGATTTGAGCGAGATTTGATTATTATTTCTAGCAGGTCGAGAGACCACGTTGAGGTTCCCCTGTTGTTCACTTTGTTGCTGTTTTTGTTGTTTAGCCCCAGGTCGGCCCTGACTAAGCAGACCTATGATCAGACATTCCAGTCAATACCAACCTGTCTTATTCGAATGGTGTATCCAGGACAGCATTATCCAATGTGTCCTTCCTTTTTAAGATAGTAGGGTGAGATTTGAGGGAGATTTGGCTGCTATTTCTAGCAGGTCAAACGACCACGTAGAGGCCCTATATTGGCTCATGTTCACTTTGTTGTACATACATATACTCTTTTACTGGGTTTAGTCATTGAACTGCAGCTATGCTGGGCACCGCCTTGAAGTGTTTAGACAATCAAATTGACCCCACTATTTACTTTTAAGTCTGGTACTTATTTTATCGGTCTCTATTTGCCGAACCGCTATGTTACAGGACATAAACAAACAAGCACCGGTTTTCAAGTGGTGTCAACATAATGACAGATACGGAGAGAGACAAATACAAACACACAGATGCACAAGCAAACATTCATACACACACACACACACACGTTTATATATATCATCATCAACATCATTGTTCGTTTTATGTCCACGTTTCCATGCTAGCATGGGTTGGATGGAGATTTCTAGAGGCAGTATTTTACGGTCAGATGCCCTTCCTGTCACCAACCATACTGATTAAGTATGGTAATCCTACCACTGAACTGCCGAATGACTGGGTATTTTGTTATTTGGTGATGTAAACAAACTCACCGGCCGATCAATAAACATCCAATAATGACAGGCGTACACACACACACACACACATATATACGACAGGCTTCTGCACAGTTTCTGTCTACCAATTCCACTTACAATGCAGTGGGACTGAACCCGAAACCACGTGGCTGCAAAGCAAACTTCTTAACCACACAGCCATGCCTGTGCCTATATGCAGCCATGCCTGCACCTATACACAGCCATGACTGCACCTATACACAGCCATGCCTGCACCTATACACAGAGCCATACCTGTGCCTGTGTACAGCTATGTCTGCACCTATACACAGCCATGCCTGCACCTATACACAGCCATACCTGTACCTGAGCAGGAAATCGTAAGCTGGTTCTCTTTGTTTTTGCTTTAGGTCCAAAAATATTAATCAGCCTGGGATAAGTATTTCTTTAGATTTAGTTATTTTTTCAACAGCATGCTTTAAATCTTCAAATGAACAATCTTCAGTTGTTTTAGGATATAGGATATTTTCCAGTTTGATGATTGCATTGATGCCACATAATACCAGGAATTTTGGCTTAACCAGTTCAAGCTTAGTGTCGCCATCTATAAGTAGTCTGGAGTTAAACTGTATTAGCCATGAATCTGTTTCTTCAATGTTCATTAGACTCCATCTTAGTGTCATTAGCTGATTAATAGAGTTGCAAATCTTCATTGCCAATTATTGTGTTTACAATAATTAAATAAGTTCTCAATGCATCTTCTTCTTCAAGTCCACAGCAGTAAGTTCAAGTCCACAGACATCTGTTATAAGTCTGTATTGTGGTACACCAATGTTATCCAAGCAGAACATCAAAAAACTGATTCAAGATCAAAAACAGCAAGCACATTATATTTATGCCTCGTTTACTGTGTATGCATATATATTATATATATATATATATATCACAGAGAGCATATAGTCATGATAAAGCAGGGAATTACACAAACACACACAAACATATATGGGGTGGGTGGGCAATATCACATATACATATATTAGACAGTGGGGCTGGAGTAACACTGCTGATTGTTATCGGTGCAGAGGTTATGCATCATTGGAGCATGTTCTCACAGCATGTAAGTCATCCCTTGCAGAGTATGCCTGGTGGTATAACCAAGACTTGAGTATCTTTGCAGATGAACTAAAACAACAATGCTGCAGCAGCTTCAGTGCACTGAAAATCAACACCAAGTTGCATCTCATTGTTTTCCACAAGGACGGCAAGAAAGAACGCAAGAGCGTAAAAAAAGGATAAGTGAAGACCCAGACTTCTGGAAGGTGGAGGTGGATTTGAAGGAAGCGCTCATGTTACCAAGCCATACTGCAATAAACAAAGCAATGCCTTGACCTTATGGCATGGTCTGACTTGACCGATTGTTAAACTGACAGTGCCTTCGGAGCAATGTGGAGTGGGCACCTGTAAGGGAAAGCCTAAAATATGAAACACTTAGGGAATCATGTGAGGTACAAGGATGGCAGTGTACAGTGCTTCCAGTAGAAGGGGGAAGTTGTGGGTTTGTAGCTAGATCCACAATGTCCTAAATGACTGGCATTTGACTTAGGAAGGATAGCAGAGCAGTGATTTCCAAACTGGAGAGGGGAGTAGAAAAGGCTTTATCATGGATATGGCAGAGGTATGTGAAAGAAAAACCAAAGTTGAGGGCAAAAAAACAAATCTTCAGTGAGGAGTAAAACAAAATGGTAGCTGCATGGTTGGAGTGGTTACAGCTGCCTCCTGTTTGGTGTGGCAGCTGCATGAATGACAGAGAGGGAAAAATGTGCTACACTAGAAGAACTTCAAAACAACATTCCTCATTAATTAAAAAAAAAAAAAATCTTACAGTTCTTCTACTGTCGTTATCAATATAATTAACTCAACTTTATGTATCTCAATATGTCTCCTTATGTTTGTATAATATATATATAAGTACTGGGGTCGATCTGATCGACCTCCAAGGCAGTGCCCCAGCATGGCCGCACTCAAATGACTGAAACATGTAAAAGAGTAAAAGAGTATATATACATATATATATATATATATATATATACACACACGACGGGTTTCCACACAGTTTCCGTCTACCAAATTTCACTCAAATGTCATTGGTCAGCCCAAGGTGCCACAGAGTAGGAAAGTACCTGAAACCATGTGATTACAAAGCCAACTCCTTAACCACACAGCCATACCTGCACCTGTACAAAAAAAAAACTGTTTAAAAAAAAAAACTATAAACACAAAGAAGCTCATAGTATTATTAATGTTAATGTTTTTTATCTTTGTTTCTTCTAGCATAAGGTTACTTTATTAGTAGCTTCATAAGGAAAGTGTTTGAAGGGGGAGGAAAAAACAAATAAATTTCAGCAAGGGACTAACCAACCCCTTTAACATTTTTAGAAGATGAGTCAACACCAGAAAGTAAAAAGATAAAAAAGGATAAAAAATAAAAAAATCATGATACCCCCTTAAGTACTTTCACCTCAAATAGCAGCAACAACAAATGAGTGAGGGGGAGATATATTAGTAAGGAAATGAGGGCCTTTTTTTTTTTTAGGTCATACACCTCAACTTTAAAAATGGTTAAGGAATTGGCAGATACTGTTGGGGGAGGGTCTTCTCTTCTTCCTTACATCAACATTCAGACAACATTTTTCTTATCCTTACCAAACTTAAAGCTTCTCTTTTGTCTGTTTACTGTGTATCATCACTCTCTCTCTCTCTCTTCTCCACTTCCCTTCTTGTTCTCTCCTTTACCATTCCTGTGTAATGGTGAGAAGAAGGAAGGGGGGTATATTTCCCCTTTCCCACACCTCCCCATCTTTAACAGTATCTTCTCCCTTCTGCCATCCTTTACAATCTCTTCTCTCCTCGTCACACCTTTACAGTCTCTCCCATCCCTTTCACTCCCTGATCCCCACCCCTCATAGTAGCTTCTCTTCCTTAACATCTTTTAGTATCCACCCATCCCCCATTCAGCTTCTCTCCCCACTTTCAGTACCCTTCCACTCATAACTCTGTCTTTCCCCTTCTCCCTCTAACTATTTTCAGTTCCATGATGAAGGAACCAACACCACCACCACCACTTCATTCCTCACTCCTGCTGCCACTACATCTCAACTGATTCACCCATCTGCAACACAAGGCAAGAAGGGAGCCTTTATGGGGTCACGCAAATTGCTAGAAATAGCAGTCAAATCTCCCTCGAATCACACACTACCATCTTAAAAAGGGAAAAACATGTTAGACAATGTAGTCCTCGATATTTAAAAAAGATGGGATGGCCATGGCTGGAATGCCTTTGATCATAGGTCTGCTCAATCAGAGATGACTTGGGGCTAAACAACATCATGGTTTGACTTCAAGAACAAAGGTTCAGGAAGGGGTGGGGGCTGTCCACATCTATTGCATGCTTGCTGGTGGCTTATGAGGCTAATACAGACCAGGCAGACCCGGCTGCAGCACCTGTAAGGGAAATTCTGTTCTGGGTTCAGTGCTACTGTGTCATGGTTTTTCCGGCATCTCTTATATTCTGAAGACCAGCCCTGCAGGCATTCACAAAGGAGGAGACAGACAGACTAGTGAATGGTATGTTGCCAAGTCTCGCAATCAGAGGCTATAGTAGACTACAGGTGATGGTCAACATGATATGCATCAAGAGATTTCTTCACAGAGTTCTTGTACCTTTTCTTCGGTGCTCATCTGTCATGGTATCCAGGGAAAGTTCACCATACAACACGATCTTAGGCAAGCGATGATCCTCCATCCTGGAAAAATGCCCTGCTCAGCTGTACCTTTAACAGCATGGCCTCAATGCTAGTGATCTTCAATGATTGTAACATTCTCTCCAGTGGATGTTGAGAACAATGTTGAGATAGCACTGGTGGAAGTGCTCAAAGAGTCATGGGTGGTGGCGGTAAGTAACCCACGACTCAGAGCCATACAGGAGGGTAGTCAGTACAATGGCTCTGTACTCACTGAACTTTGTGCCTTTGCTCAAATACTTGTAGTTCCAGACTCTTTAGTAAAGACTGCCAAATGCAGTTTGCCTTTGCGAGTCTGTTCTCTGTTGCTAAACAACAAGACATACAAACACACACATATTTACAAATATACAGAGCATTAATGACTTCTTACTTAGTCATCATCATCATTTTACATCCGTGTTTCCATGCTAACATGGGTTGGATGGAGATTTCTTGAGGCTGCATTTTACTGAAATTTCTTCACAGCAAAGATAAATATGTATAAATAAACCATACTATATTAATCCATATGCTGTGTGGTGACTTCTTTGATTGTTGTCACACAATAACTCAGCCATACACTCTTTGAAGCAGATCTAATCTCAGTACACTGTAAACCAGCAATTCCCAAACTTTTACCAATGCAACCCATTTTGGCAAATCAATAATTATTTGCAACCTTTTTTTTTTTTAAATATATATTTCAATGGTATGCACTTAACAATTCATACTTTACTTGTGGAAATATTCCTCAGATTTTGTTTGTAGTAAAAGTGTTGTAGCTCTTACATTATCAAATGTGTCTTTCTTTTTAAACAATAATAAGATGTTATTTGATAGCGATCTGATTCCTTACATTCCCAGCAATGAGGCTGAGATAGGAATCTCGTGTAAATTTGAACCTGATGATGAAGTGTTTGTAAATTTTAGTTTTTACTTCTGTTTGATTAAAATGTTCTTTTGTTCACTGTGATTAAAACTTAAACTGTTATTTCTCCTGAACCAAATAAGCCTATGGCTTATTGTAGTAAAACATATTCATGAACATTTTACATTCTATCAAATATTTCAAAAGTAAAAGATTTTGTCTTTGCAACTTTTTCAGAAGTATACTGTGACCCATAGGGAACTTCTGCAATTAATCAAGAAAACGCTGTGCCAAGCAAAGTCGGAGACCTGTGTTCACATTCCTAACCTCAGAAGGTGAACATACTCCCCATTTGTCTTTCCAGGAGCTTTAGCTAGGGTCCATAAATTGGAGAATAATGGTCTCTACCAAGCTAGGTAGGTTTTGAAACCCTTCATGGAGACAAAGTCATTTGTGGTACCTCCAGCAACACAATTAGTTACAGTTTTGGGGTGGTACACTTATTCCGTCCCCCAGTTTAACACCACCACCTGGCCGTTGGGTGCCTTTAGCAGAATCCACTCTGTTGCAAGCATTGGTCTCTCTTAAGTCTGAGAATAATTTCCTTCCTTCCTTATTACCATCAGTAACCAAGCCAACAACGAAGACTCAACTTGCTAGAAACAGCTGCTAACTCTCCCTTAAATAACACTATCACCTTATAAAAGGAAGGACACATTGGATATTGTAGTCCTAGATAACACTGTCTGAATAAAAGACGGGATGGGAATAGCTGTAATGCCTTTGATCACAGGTCTGCTGGAACAGAGTTGACCTAGGGCTAAACAGCAACAACAACAACAACAACGGCATAAAATGCCAAATCACTCATGATGAAATGTTAATTTCACAAGCCACTTCCAAGACACTCTCTCTCTCTCTCTCTGCAGCCTTGTTGTTGTTTAGCTCCAGGTCAACCCTGATCAAACGAACCTATGATCAAAGGCATTCCAGCCATGACCATTTCATTGTTTTGGGAGCATTGCCTACCCCAGACTACATTATTAAATGTGTCTTTTTTTTAAACTGTAAAGTGCAATTTGAGGAAAATTTGGCTGTGTAGAGGCTCCCTCATTCAGCCAAGTTGTTGTTGTTTAGCCCCAGGTCATCCCTGATCGAGCAGATCTTATGATGCAAGGTATTCCAGCTGTGAATATCCCATCATTTTTTTCTATGTGCAGGGAACCCATGACCACATTATCCAACGTGTTCTTTTTTAAGGCAGCAGGTTGGTGTGATTTGAGGGGGATTTGGCTGCTATTTCTAGCAGGTTGATCAACTATATAAAGGCTCTCTCGCTCAGTCAAGTGAATGCCAGTGATGGGACAGAACATATTTCAGTGAGTTGCCAAACACGTAGCAGAGTGTAGTGCAGCACTAGGGACATAACTCAAACTTGCATCTTTTCCATCATCAAGCTGGTTTGTTATTCAATGGGTTGCAGCAACTTCTGATCAATTTTGGTGATGAGACTTTGAAAATATCACAAAAATTTCATCTAAATGATTACTATGATAGTAGATATCATATTTCACATGGTAGCAGTGATTGCTAGAGATAGCAGTGGTTACTATTATAGACTGGTGGGTGGAAAGGAAGGCAGATACCATGGCTCCTGGGTTGCATCTAGCCACTTCTTTGATCATTGTAAGTAGCCTAGCTGGAAGTCAATGCCCACAGGCAGGCCTGTCAGCAAATAGCCTCCACCACCACTATTACACCTAGGCAAAGAACTACTAACAGAGTTGACTGTGCTAAATAAAAGGTCCCCAAGAGCCAAGAAGTGGTGTTAAACCAGTTAACAGAACCCTATGGTTAATTCTACATTGCCTCAGCTTGTTTGGAATAGGTACCAGATCACCTGGGAGAGATAGTATTTAAGGTACCAGATCACCTGGGAGAGATATTATTTAAGTCTGTATCAAACCTAGTGGTTCATCAGGCTGGAACTTATCCCAGTTTTGTGTGGCATTAATTGATTGAGAGTTCAAGACTCATCCTTGGACTGGATGCTAGTCTGTCACAAGGTTAACCCCCCAGCTGCTGCTGGTACTAATTTTTAGCTGAGTGGACTGGAGCAATGTGAAATGGAGTGCCTTGCTCACAGACACAGCATACCGCCTGGTCCAGGAATTGAACCTATGACCTTACAATCTTGAGCCCAACACCCAAACCACTACACCATGTGCCTTTAGCCTGGGGGAGATATACCAGCAATGGACTGTAGTCTTATCTATGGAGATATTTATTCCTCATCCCTTCAAATGTCATGAAATTGGAGCTTGGGAATGTTTGTTCTTTTGTTCTTTTCTTCTTTCACTGGTTTCAGTCACTGGACTGCAGCCATGCTGGGGCACTGCCTTGAAGGGTTTAGTCAATCAAATCGACCCTAGTACTTATTTTCAAGTCTACTAATTAATTCATCGATCTCTATTTATGGGACAACAATGGTGACACAACACATATATATATGACGGGCTTCCACACAGTCTCTGTCTACCACCAATTCCACTCACGAGGCATTGGTCAGCTCAAGGCTATAGTAGAAGACACTTGCCCAAGGTGTCATGCAGTGAGACCGAACCTGAAACCACATAGCCATGCCTGTGCCTATGGATATATATTTTACTACATTACCACTGCAGGGTGGTGGATTGGCAGAATTGTTAGAAAGTTGGACAAAATGTAGTGTGGTATTTGTTCTAGCTCTTTAACGTTTGGAGTATGCTTGCAACAACACTGGTGCCAAGCTGTATTGGCCCTTGCCTTTCTCTTGGACAACATAGGTGAGTGTGGAGAGGGAAGACTTGCTTTATGGGCAACTGCTGGTCTTGCATATAAAAAAAAACCCTTGCCCAGGCCTGCACCATCAAGAGGAACTTTCCAAGTGCAGATACATGATCAACACTGACTGAAGGGACCCTATAGCGAGAGATTAATGGCTACAGATGAAATTTGAATTAAATACAAATAGGGAAAGTATGGCACAGATAAATAAATAGACGCAATGCTCTATCATGGCCTTGGCTATGATGGCTAAGACAAACTAAAAAAACATACATACACAGGAGAGGTCGATAGGTTCAGTTACCACATGGTATCTAACGGTTCAGGCACTTGCCCTTCGTCTTACAGTAAAAAAAATAGAGAAAGTGTTGTCACTTTGGTCGCAAGTTAACCTCCTCTTCTGTCAACTTTATCGAGCACGATGAAAGAGATGCCACATATCCCGTTAATTATAGGGTGTGTGTGTGTGGGGCATCATTATGTCTTTCAAAGCTAACATTACCTGGGGGTTGCTGCTCCTCACAGGAATACTGTGACTGTTTGGGGTTTACACCACCCTTCATCTGCCCTTAAAGCACAAGCAGCACCAAGAAAATACATTTGACAATCTCAGCCTGAGAGTCAGTCGACTAAAACGTCTTTGTGATTTGAGTGAGATTTGGCTGCTATTTCTAGCATGTCGAACGGCCATGTAGAGACTCCTTGGTTCACAAGTTTTGTTGTTATTGTTGATGCTCAGCTATAATAGAACACCAATGTGTTGGGTAGTGAGCCAATGTGTTAGGTACAGCTCAGCACGTAGCAGCAGCAGCACTGTATAAAAGAGTACCCATGTGTTGAGTATGTAGCAGTAGCACTATATTATTCACGAGAGCTGTTGTTGTTGTTTAGCCCTAGGTCAGCCCTAACCCAGCAGACCTATGACCAAAGCCATTCCAGCTGAGACCATCCTGTCTTTTATTCAGACAATGTATCTCGGGCTACATTATCCACTGTGTTCTTCCTTAATGAAGATAGCAGGGTGTGAATTGAGGGAGATTTAGCTGCTCTTCTAGCATGTCGAGCGACCATGTAGAGGCTCCCTTGACGAGCATTTTGCGAGCTAGTAGTGCTGAGTTCAACTCTTCTCCTGGGTATAATTTGCAGAGGGAGGTGTTCCACAAGACTGACTGACTTAAGATACACACCAAAATCAAATCATCAGTGAAACTCTGATGAACCATATCACACAGACAGGAGCTAACGAGGGAGCACCTACGGAACGTGCTCGACTTGCTAGAAATAGCAGCCACATCCAACATCTCACACCTTACCACCTTAAAAAAGCTAAGGACATGCTGAATAATGTGGTCGTGGTTACACTTTTCTGGGAAGATGGAATGGTCACGGTTGGAACTTCTTTGATCATAGCTCTGCTCAATCCTTTCCTACCATACGACCAGTCTTCTAGGCCTCGTTCTTCCTCCCCTGACAAAGCTATTTTATAAAAATCAGGGCTGACTTGGGGTTAAACAACAACAACACTCATATAGTGAAATAAAATGTACCTAATACTATTCGTAGTAGTAAAAATACTCATGAAGACTCCAAGTTATATATAAGAATGGAAAGGCAAATCTCTGACATTTATCCCATTACTTCTAGAGAACATGGTTGACACGAAGAAGTAGACCAGATTCCATTCATACTCCATAGTGTCACAGACGGCCTAATAGCAGAAACTGCTTTGGTTTGTAAACTGTGGAACTACATAAACGATATACTGTGGATATTTATTCACGCGTGTCCGTGTCCTCAAATGTAAAGACTATCTTTGTGTGTATATGTTTATGCAGATTGTATATAAATAAAGACGAGCATGTGTATGTGTGTGTGTGTGTGTGTATATATATATATATATATATAGTATTTACATGAATAGTGCATATGTTTGAGGAAAATGTGCACATTGTGTATAGAATTTATATTATATAATACGTCTGTAGATGTATACATACAGGGCTGTGTGTTTAAGTATGCTGTGTATATATATATATATAAACAACCTTATTTCTTCTATGTGTAGGTGTAATTGGCTCGTACCAGAGACGAGAGAAATCTAATGGCAATTTGGTTGGAATTATAAATTGGCGGAGCCGAAAGAAACCAAGAATTCGTTTGAACAAAACAACAAAACTGTTGCTGGAAGAAATATAATTAAATAAGGTAGAAAGAAAAAAAAGAAGACAACTGAAGAAAGAGTGAAAAGATGAAGAAAGAAAGAATGCCAAAAAGAAAACAAAAAAAAAAGAAAGAATGAAACACGAAGAATGGATAGACGTAAAAAGAAGACGAAAGAATATAGAAAAGAAAGAAGACTTCATGATTAAAAGTAAAGAAAAAGAAGAGAAAACATAAAAACATAAATATTTAGATAATTGTCAAAAAAATGTATTAAATTTACTATTCATGTTTTTCCTGAGACTGGGTATCGAAACCGAACCACGGACTTAATTCAACTGAAAACTGTGCCACATACACACACAGTAGTTTAGATATTCAATTAAAATCGTTTCATCTATGTTGTAAATACTCTCATAGAGAAAGGCATGAACGTTCCAAATGTTCATTTTTCCATCCACTATAAAACAACTGACGCTTCTAACCGAGAATCGAAACAGAATCGTCTGCTACCTCTATATAGTTAGTGACATGCTACAATATGCCCATCCACCCAAACGTTGCGATTTTTTTAAAGTTTTTTTTTTTTTAGCCCCAAGTCAATCCTGTGAGAGGAGACCTATGTTCAAAAGCATTCCGGTCATATTAAAGAGTTGGAGCCGATTCACTTGAGATCATTTACTTCAGCGTACCTAATGGAAAATGAATGAATGACACAGCATCACAATGTTCTTCCTCCTCCTCTTTTGTGGTGGTGTATCTATGACTACATTATCTAATGTGCTCCTTTTTAAAGACAATGGGGTTGTGATATGAGGGGAGAGGGAGCTGCTATTTCTAGCAAATCTAACGCCCCCGCAGAGGCACGTTATCAAGTGATTTGCTTCGCTTGTAGAACTGCTTCAATTATGTCGTTAAAACTCTTGGGAAAGGCATAAATATCACAACATCCAATATTCTAAGGCATCGTGTTTTACTGATAACATAGCATTATTAAAGAGTTGGTGGCAGAATACCTTACGGTATTCTTTCTGTCTGACTGCGCTCTGAGTTCAAATCCCGCCGAGGTCAACTTTGCCTTTCAT
>JAOPJM010000001.1:2772851-2789921 GCA_027124095.1 Muusoctopus leioderma
ATATATGGACGAATGCCTATTTTCTTCTACATTCCCGTTTAACCATAGCTTCGCTTAATCATACGGTATAATGCTGAAACTTGCTAAGATCATTAAAAGAAATACAACCTTTAAGTTTTAAACACAATGACAGGAAGAAGATCTTATCACGTATGTCTGGATGATAACACTAACAAGTACAGGAAAATTAAAACGTATTCCCTCAATGATCTCTCCTCGCACCAACCTTATTCAGTATTTATATCAGTGATATGCCTGAAACAAGAACTCTTAAGTTTCCATACGCAGATGACATAGCCATAGCCTACCAATCCAACAACGTGATTACATTGGAGACAACACTTTGCAGAGACACTGACGTTTTGAAGACCTTCGACAGCTAGTACCTAAATATGAACACCAGAACATCAGTGGCGACTGTATTTCACCTCAGCAACCATCAAGCCAACCAAACCCTGTAAATACAACTCAATAACGAACTACTCCATCCAGAGAAACCCTCTAAATACCATGGAGTATTACTTGATAGAACCTTATCATTCAGACATCATCTAGAAAACACAGCACAAAAATTAAAAAAGAAGAACTGACCTATCGGTAAGTTAGTTTGAATATTCTAGGGTGCATCTGAAACTGTACTAAGAGCATCTGCACTAGTTTTATTCTACATCATAGCTGAATACTGTGCCCAAGTATGGACACGTAGTACTCATGCAAATAATATTGACACCAGCTAAATGATACGATGCGAATTATATCTGGTGCCAATAATGAGTGCGATTGCTCTACCTCACCTCAACAGAGAAAGAAAACACTAAAAACTAGCGCCACTGTATCAGAAACACAAATACTGTCACACCCTTGAAGCAGATAACTTACGCAGCACCTATCACCTCAAGACTAAAATCGAAAAGACCTTCCTATAAATCAATAAAAGAAAACTTCAACATTAAGTAAGCCTGCAGAAAGTATGGGAACTCCGCTGAACCATTGCCCAGTTTTAATCATCTAACTAGAAAATAATTGACATATGCAAACAGGCTGAGAGCAGGCCACGGTAGAACAGCGGCTAATCTGCATCAATAGGGATATCATGAATCTCCTATATACCCAGTATTTCAGGTATCTCCACAATACACAGACCACCTTGTATTGCACTGTCCGGTCACCATGATCCCGGGGGATATAGAACAATCCATGAAGCTGGTCAGACATACATCAATTGGATTTCGAATGTAAATTTGGAGGTGTGAGAGACACCATAAGAAATAACAACATAGCTTAATCTAAATTCTCCCCCTCTCACTCTCTATTTTTATGTTGCCTTCTAACTCTCTCTCTCTCTTTCTCTCCCTCTCTCATAACACGCAAACTTACTTCAGATGCACACATGCACAAGCACATAGCCATAGAGAAAATATCTGCCAGCAGTAACAAAAATATCACATACAGGACGCCAAATTATCCTAATACACCCAGAACTTTGATTCCTGTATACATGAGTGGAATCTTTACGCTGCTCTCCATTGTCAGTTGTATTCTTTTCTAATAACTAAGAATTATTACGCTGCATACCATTTCCAAAATTGGTCAACAAAACTAAACAGTTTAAAACAGTCAATTTTCCGTCGTTTTTTGTGTCCAACCGATTTTCTTTTTCCATTTTTATTTTTACTCTTGCGGAAGAAACCACTCATTTAATTAGAAATTGCTTCTTCCGTCAGATATAAATTTATGGAAATACTTAATAGAAGCATTTAAGTATAGTACAGACGAATTCAAAGAACGGTTCTAGATGTCTTTTTTCTGAATTTTATTTCTGGGTTTAGAAACTTGTAAAAAGAAGAGTATTCTTTTGCGTAAGTAGTCATTTTTTAACATTGACATGTTGCTTTCCATTTACATAGTAATTCAAAATTTGAGACCTACATATTTATCTTGGGAGCATTACAACATGGCGTCTGACATGAAATCTATGCAATTATTTCTTATATCACAGCACTTCTGGGAATTTACTTCAGCTTTGCAGAACTCATCAGATATATTCACGTTTTGTATAAGTACATCCCCTCGGAATTACAGAGGTAGAACAATAAGATTTTTTGACGCCATACCATATCGAATTATCATATCCGAAAGAACTTGTTGACAGTTTAATGATATAGAATAGTATAGTTGGGCACAGGCATGGATGTATGGTTAAGAAGCTGGCTTCACAACTACGTGGTTTCGGGTTCGATCCCACTGCATCGCAACTTGGGCAAGTGTCTCCTATCATAGCCTCGGATCGACCAAAGCCTTGTGAGGGAAATTTGGTAGCTGGAATATGTGTTCTTGGGTGGTAAAGTTAATTCGTCGCCCGGTACTTTGTACTTGGGTGCCTTTAGAGGAGTCCAGTATGTTGCAAGCATTCGGACCAAGGAACCGGTCTGATGATAACTTCCTCCCACCAGTCACAACAACTTGAAAAGAGTTCTGGACCTACCCTTTCTTCCCTGACTAAGCCCTTAATTGTCTAAGTACCATTCATTCAATGACCCACTTTGGTAGGTGAAAATATTTACTTCATTTTCCTATCCTATCTAATAGATAAACATGAAAACATAAATGATTAATAAAACAAACATGAATAGCAAACAAACTCTCTCCCATATTTAGATATATCATCATATATAATGATTTCTCGGTGTTTCTATTTCAGTTTATTGATTCTTTTCTTTCTTATCCTTTCACTCTTTTCTCACAGACGCCCATACACACGTTAACTAAACTGTTCTCGTTTTACTCTCTATCCCTCTAACACCTAAGTTCATCATCCAGTTCCTTCTTTATTAAATCAATCCGTTTTCTCTCAATATACCCTCCATCATGTTTTACAGAACCATATTTACTAACAGAAACTGTACACCTATCCTATATTCTCTATTGTTACCATATCATGTTATATATTTTCTTTATCATTCACTTCCTCTCTTATTATGAAACACTTTATGGTCAGACTCTCTTTCTCTTTCTATCTGTCTCACCCTGTCTGTATATCTATCTATCTATTTCTCTCTTCAACTCTCTTTTCATTTCCTTTACAACGTATTTTTTTCATTTCCTTTATAACCGATATTACTTTAGCTTATTTTCAATCACCCCACTCTTCTATGATTTCCTTAATTTATTCAACCCCACCTTTATTGTACCTACTGCGTCAATATAATTTCTAAGGAAGAAAAACATTCTATTTCGTTCAATTTATCCATCATTCATATTTGCCAATAATTGATGGAAACTATACAAAAAAAGCTTTACTTTTTTATTTTATTAATTATTTGTATATTTATGCTTGAGGCTACTAATTTCCAGAATCTTGTGTGATTATGTTTTTTTCCACCTCTGCACATTCTAAATCTGTTTACGCATAAATATTTTTGAAGTTTATATGTCTCGTCATTTAAAGAATGAAATATAGAATATATAAAATAATTGTGCTGTGAAGAAAGATTAGCTTCGAAATCGCTGAAACTGAAAAGTAAAAGTAATAATATAAACAATGCAAACCCAAGTAAACAAATTTTATACTGTTTTTTTTCCTCTTTTTTTGTTGTTTTTTTTAGACTTCAAGACTATTTCTACCGCAACAAAAATATTGACTATAGTTGTAGGGTGATGATGAATTCTGCAGTGAGTATAATCAAGTAGTATGGGAGAATCTTAGGAAGATATCAATAGGATGAGGTATGTGTGACGGAGTCAGATTAATTCCATTATTCAGTGCTGAAAATAAATCTAAGTATCAGCCAAGACTCCAGGCAAAAGAAACTTTCTAAATTTTAGGAGATAGATTCGATAACCTCTGTGTTTCTGACCTTTCGTTTGTATAGCTATGTGAATACTATACTGTTAACTATTACATGACTGTTAAAAGCTACTTTCTTATTTCTATGTCACTCAAAGGCTGAATGCCAATGTAGATGTTATTAGGCACTGTACTTTTTGTTCGTCTTTTGTGAGTTCGTGTTACAAAGTGGTACGGTCAACGTGGTTCAATGTCTCTATTGAAATAATGTGTGTAGGGGTTATTATTGTACCCTAACACGCTTCGTGTTCCAGTGTTAGATGATGTCTGTATAGAAACATGAAAGCTTATGTAAGCTGTAGGGAGCGTGCTAACAAAATTACGAAAATAGTTTTATCTAAATTTTGTAAAACAGAATAATTGATACTATTGTCATTTAATCACATAGATATTGGTCAGTCGAAGCGTATCACGTTTATTTAACTTACACTATGTGATCGAATTAAATCACTCTCTAAAATATGCAAACTATTGTAAGAATTCGGATAAATCTAAGACCAGTACGAAATTTCCGGCCAAACAATATTTACTATAGACAGAAGAATATATATATCATTTTGCTAGAGAAGAATATATATTTCATTTTGCTAGAGCGAATTCTTACAATTTTTATCAAAAATGTTATTTAATTTTAAGAAAGGTTTTCCAAAATTATTTACCTTCTATGAATTTTGAAATATATTCAGATTGATTATTACAAACATGCGCACAGATGTATAGGGAATAACAATGAGATAGTGTCACGTTCATACCTTTCGCAAGAATATGCTCAATATAAGTCGAATAGATAGAACTTAGAGTCGAAAAATGATGAAGCTTTAACTTTTAATGTCCTGCTAAACTTTTTCTAAGTCCTGTAAGGATTCAGCAGAAAATGCCTAAAAACAGGTTTTTACAGCTTATTTATTATGAAATTTACATATAAGAAACATATGTGGTGGAAGCGTTACACACAAAAATAGTTCACTTTCACCATATATATTGCTCAATGATTCGTGTCAATTTCATAATGTGGTACAGTGTGAAACCGTGTCCTACAGAATGTTATGAGTTAATCATGGACTGGAATCAGTTCGTTGCTGGTTGATTCATTGTATTCTTGTGATACAATCAAAATATAGTTTTAAGGTGACGAATGTCTAGAATATTTTTGAGGGGGCTTACTAAATATAGAGACGGGAACTTTTTATTAAGTCTAAATTCAACCGGATATTTTACAAGGAATTATCGTGTACCTTGCAATTACATCATGGAAGATCCATTTTCACCATCTAAAAACAGACAAAAACTGTTAAAATGACTTCACATTTATTTCATGTGGTGTCATAATTTTCGGTGCACCACCGCAACCAGGTCACTCGCACACTTCCACTGCAACTGGTTGAAATTTAGTTACTGGCGAGTTCTTATAGGCCTCAAGTTTTTTTTTTCTTGTTGATCTTATAGAGTTATGTGTCTGTTGTGTAGTTGTTATATGATCTCTTGATACAGGTCATCGTTAGTTAATTCTAGTTTCCATGCTTCTGCCTGTTTATAACCTTGTATGTATCATATCTACCATTCCACCTTTTTCTCTTTCTGTCTGCCTTGTTGTCCCTTTTTACTCCCTTTCTTTTTTTCTTTTGTTATCTCTTTTTGTCATGCTGTTTGGCGTGTGAATATTTGCTGGCGTCGTTCGGTATGTATGTATAAAGTATTTGTGATATTATCTTCTTATGGTACAACTCTAGGGAAATTGTATATTTGCTAGGTAGATTTAATTTTAACCGTGTGGTGTAAAAATTGGACAAATATTATTATAATATAGAAATAATATAGATAAGATCACATTTATACGTATATTACTGAATATACTCAGACGTGTATATACTCACACGAATATACACACACACACACACACACACACAAACACATGGACACACACATATATATTACATGTATAAATGCACATGCAAACACATGCATATACGAATGTATGTGAGTATGAAACTGATCTAAGGGGAAGGGAAATCTTCTCTTTTTGAGTATGGTGCGTTGGTGCTACTCCATTCAGACTTACGGTTGAGACTGAGTTCGACTCTTGTATGCAAACTGATTCAGTTACCTGTCTTAGTATTGTATTATATGGATATGTAGATATGATACCCACAATGAGTTTCTTCACAGAAGTATTGTGTTTATCAAGTGCATGTTGGTAAAAAATGGAAATAGGTTTCTTTTCAGTATAGTTGTTCCAATGCTCACTGAATCTTTCACTAATGCTTCGAGTTGTCTCTCCTATGTAAATGTCATGACAGTGGGCACGAGATTCTTCTTAACAACTTTTAAGGTATATTGCATTTCTTACTTTGCAGTTCGATATGTGTGTTTGTGGCACATATTTCGCAGACATTTTACAGGTGTCACTGTTAAAGGGGTAGGACTTCCTGATGATCGACATCTTACAATCGAAGAAACGGACAGCAAATAACTTCCAAACAAGTAGTAATGAAATCCGATTTTTGTTTGTCCTTAGAACAGATCCTGATACCCACACATACCATGTTGCTGGGACGCTCACCTGTCCAGGCTGCGGTGATTATACTGCTAGCAACACATCCATAACAAAAATATCAGTAGTTGTTTTAAATATCTCAGAAGACCTCCTCAGCAGGATAGACGATTGTTACCGTAAATATGATCTCATCAACTCCGTTATAGGCAGTATGGAGGTATTATCATTATATCCATCTATTGATGAAGACGTTGCCGTTGGAAAATGTGTAGAATTGATTCGTTACAGTGAGTTGTTATCCAATAATGTCGATGTTGATGAACTGGGTCTTTTCTGAGCTCCAATATTTACTAAGGAATACCGGTCCAAACATAACCTGGAGAATTCCAGTCGTACCTGACCCGAACTAGAAAGGCCTCTACTTATCACTTCTGCTACTAGAAAAACCCTAGACCAACCCACGCCTTATTTGGTTATTAACAACATCAGAACCACAAGTGCGCATGTAGTTGGTGCCAGCCTTAAAGCCACTTTAACAAACAACATATTCAAATTTGACGACAAACTTTGTAAACGGATGGAGGGTGGTGCGATCGGAGTTGAGATTGCTGGAAGCGTCACCAACCTTTTATGGTGTGGTGGGATAAACAATTTAGATAAAAATGAATTACCTATATAGAATTAACCTGGCACTGTACTCTTGGTGACATTAACCTTGTCGTTAAGACGATTCTTCACACTGATGGTCAGTTGGATGAAGAATACACGATGTATACCATACAACACATAGTAAATTCCATCCATGATAGTACAAAAGTCACTGTTGTCTACCCCTCTAGGCATCCCAATGGGAGATTACCTGTACTGGACACCGACTTATGGATAGAGAAAGTAATCATCAACGGAACACCCAAGCTATGCCTACTTTACTCACATTACAGAACACCCATGGCGAACCCACTGGTAATTAGGAAGACCCTACTATGTCGGAAACTGCCAAAATGAACATCCTAATGGCACACCTCGAAAGAGTAATGAGTACTGTGTCACAAATGTGCCGACCTCAAAATGGACGAACACATATTCAGTACTTTATCTTCTGTATGCTCTTATCTGGTTACACACAAAAAGGCTCAGAGTGTATAAATGAGCAAAGAAAACGTTTGAAAATATTCTAAATAATGATGCAGGTCAAACAAAAACTACACAACAGAACCATGTATCTATGAGTTCAACAAGGAAAACAACAGTAACTGATTTCAAACAGTTCCAGTGGAACTGCCTGGTCATCGTCCCTCACTACTTCGAACACCATATGCATTTACCTAAATCCGATTATGTATACAGCCTTCAACAACTCTTTCTCTGTCTTCGACGAATGGTTTTACTTAAACATTAGACTCTACGTAATCTCTCTATACACAACATGCACCTAGTTTGTTTTGAGTTGTCATCCATTATATGCCGACGTAAATAATCATTCGTATGCCATTTGTAGTAACTAATAATTAAGTGTGCTGTGCCTCTCACTCATTTGGTAATAGGAGAATAGAAAATTGAAAATACAAAGCATGGGTTATGGCATTTGTTTTATCGATCAGTCAAAGGAGAAAAGGCAGACTCTTTCCAGGTGTTCCGAAGAGTAAAACTAAATGCTTAGAACAAAGTGGACTTCGCTAAAGTCACCCAAAAGACCAGGCGTTGTGGTTGAACTGGGTGACGGATTAAGTCTACCATCCAAGAACTGGAACGGTCATTCCAACGAGCTTCCACACAGATTCTACCTACTAAATTTCACTCACAATGTCTTGGTCGACCTGAGGCTAAGGTGCCGTGCAGTAATATCGAACCGAAACTACGCTGTTGTGAAGCAAACTTCTAAACCACACAGCCATACCTGCGCTCGTTAACATTATTCTCATTCTTTCCGATTCAATTTTTGTTCACCCCAATTTCATATGTCAGTTTCTGTTGTTGCCCCATATCAGACCTAATCGAGCAAAACTATGGTCAAATGCGTTCCAACCGTGACCATTCTGTCATTAATGTTTAGCCTTAATGTATCTAGTATCACATTATCCGATATGACCTTCCTTTTTTTAAGAAGGTAGGGTGTAATAATTTTAGCAATAGAGTTACCACGCAGAGACTCCCATGCTGGCTCGTCAATATATCAGTATCTTTCTTTCGTAGGTCAGCTCTATAGACTAGCAGCAAGTGATAAATACCTTTTGCCTTCGCCAGCAATATGTAAGAGAAATATTGACGAAGTTTACAAGTGATGTACCCAAATCTCTTGACAGTTCGAACCTTTGTGACAGGTACCCTTCCAAACTGAATTCAACAGTTATAATCACTATTTTGTGTATTTTATTCTGCAAGTTGTTTCACCGATAACATAAACAATTTTCATTATTTCAGTGTTAGTTTCACATATCATCGGAGGGATAGCATATTTGATTAACTTTGATTTTTGAAAATTCTATAATATTGAACACAATATTGATTATCTTAAAAACACTTACCAGTTTTGGAAGTAATTTAAGTACAGATAGTGTCACAAGGCTATAGTAGCCCTGTATTAATGCAACACTCAAATGAATATAATTGACGTTCAATATATGCAGCACAGAAGTAAAGTTGTAAAAACAAAAACATTGAAGACTTCTCAAAAGGATAATCAACTCTGCTTCTCATGCTGCGATATCTCAGGTTGTATAGAAAGTTATGTCCGATTACGAGTTGGAACCTGTTGATGAAACCTATTTTTTGTAAAACTATAAATATTGGTGGCATTCATTGATGCATAGTCATTTCATGAAGAGTTCCCGTAGAGCAACAGCCATATTTTAGTATATTAGTTTTCTATATGAAGAACCCATAATGGAACCAAGCAAAGAGCATATTCGTCACATTATGCTTTATGAGTTTCATCGAGGTTCTAATGCAAGCGAAGTAGCCAAAAATGTTCAAAAGGCTTATAGACAAGATGCAGTAAATGAAATAACTTGCAGTATTAAATATCATGTTTGTACTTTTAAATAAATACTAATAATCGGACAGAACTTTCTATACAACCGGATACATTGAAAAAAAAAAAAAGAGGGAAATAGTGCAAAAACATGAGCAAGTCTTTAAATAAAAGGTTTTTTTTTTCTTTTTCTTTACCGTTTAGAGGTTATTGACATGATTCCAGCATAATACTATTTTATTGATTTTACAGGGGAGAATCTCAGAAACTTGAGACACCAAATAGGATACTACTCAACGAATACTGTGGTTCCCTACTGTTTGTGCCAAATCTACTGCCAAAATTTAAAAAAATAAAATAATTTTACATAGCAAGTTTGTTCTTTCGCTAGTCTCAGCCAATGGTAGACTCTTCAATAGTCTTCAGTACAAATAGTAGACTCTTCAATAGTTTTCAGTACAAGTATAAATTGTTTCTAAATATACCATGTTCTAGGATGACCAGAACTACAATGAACTGATCCAACTATTTGGCTTTCAGGATTCCAAGGGGAAATCTGGGGATTCCAGTGGGTAAATTATTTTTAGATTGAAAAATTCCCTATCATTATTCACACTGTTTTTGCAAGATTTATTTTCCCTAATGTGTATTTTAAGGATGTTAATGTTAAATTAATTAACATAAGGCTGTGAATGTTTTGAAAAAAATGTATACAAGACTACGGTTTTCTTATAATATAAATGTAGGGGGGTAATCAAGATGGTAAACAGGCAAAAGAAAGAAATACAGAAAAAAGATTAAGAAATACTGAACTAGACTACTATCAATGAATTTAATAATATACTAAAATATAATACCAGGTCACTTCTATTATTATTCTTTTACTTGTTTCAGTCATTGGACTGTGGCCATCCTGAGGTACTGCCTTCAAAGGGTGTAGTTATATTATATCAACCCCACTACTTGTAGAATAATACCATTTTATCAACCTTAGGAGGATGAAAGATAAAGTCAACCTTGGTGGGATTTGAACTCAAAATGTAAAGCGACATAACCAAATACCACAAGGTATTTTGTATAACGCTCCACTGATTCTGCCATCCCCTTACATTTTTCAAAAATGTTTTTATACCAAAATATCTTTTTAATTATTAAATTTCTCTGAAACATTGCCAATATTCATGAGCTTTGTCACTCATTTTTTTTTGTAATAAAATTTGATAAATATATTTTTAAAAAACAAAAAACAAAAAAAAACAAAAATCAGTAAAACTGCAATGAATTATAAGTTATTTTATTGATGATAAATATAATTTTTCAGTTTCTAACCTACATCTTAAGTACAAACAATATATTTTGTAAATGTAAAAATGTTATTGTAACACCACCAATAAATTCCACTCAAATGAGAAGAGCAGTATTAAGCAAAAACAAAAACAACTAGAAATAATGAACACATGTGGACTAAAAACATAGCCTTATATATTGAAGTTGCTCACTTAATTCCAAATATCTTCCAAAATTCTTCACTAAAAAGTGAATAAATAAACATTTAAGAAATGTTCTCTAACAGCAAGAATTGGTGGTGGTGTTTCCTTGTCAAAAATGTTTTGAAGGTTTCTGAAACCCTGAGGCCATTCACTAGTGAGTTTCATTAGTGTGGAGAAAGTGTCGTGAGTTTGATCCCCATAGTTCTTGGTCTTCAAAGCCCCCCTTTATCCATAGCACAAGTGTGTGTGAGACGATGGGAGACTTGTCCAATTGCAGAAAAATGCTGGTATTGCAGTCTGTCATGGTCCACCCTGATGCCTTCTCTCAGTGCATGAAGGGCAATGGTATAGCCATCAGTGGGATTTGAATTACTCGGCAAAATTTGAACTCAGAACGCAGATAACCCAAACAGATACTGCAAAGCATCTTGTCCAATGCTCTAACAATTCCACCAATCCACTGCCCTGGACTGGTACTTTATTTATCAACCCCCAAAAGGATGAAAAGCAAAGTTGACTTTCGCAAGATTTGAACTGAGATCACAGAGAGCCAGAACAAATACTGCAAGGTATTCCATCCAACACTCTAATGTCTCTTGCCAATTTGCCACCTATAACAGCAAGAATATATTAAACTTAAAAAGACTACCGCTATTCCCCTACTAGTGACAACATAGGAAATATAAAAGGACTATAGCTATTCTCCTACATGTGATGATAACATGGGAAACTTAAAAAAACTACTGCTATTCCCCTACTAATGATGACAACATAGGAAACTTTAAAAAACTACTGTTATTCCCCTACTAATGATGACATGGGAAATTTAAAAAAACTACTGCTATCCCCTACTAGTGATGACAACATGGGGAACTTTAAAAAACTACTGCTATTCCACTACTAATGATGACAACATGGGGAACTTAAAAAAACTACAGCTATCCCCTACTAATGATGACAACATGGGGAACTTAAAAAGACTACAGCTATTCCCCTACTAATGATGACAACATGGGGAACTTAAAAAGACTACAGCTATTCCCCTACTAATGATGACAACATAGGAAACTTAAAAAAACTACTGCTATCCCCTACTAATGATGACAACATAGGAAACTTAAAAAAACTACAGCTATCCCCTACTAATGATGACAACATAGGAAACTTAAAAAGACTACTGCTATCCCCTACTAATGATGACAACATGGGGAACTTAAAAAGACTACTGCTATTCCCCTACAAATGATGATAACATAGGAAACTTTAAAAAACTACTGCTATCCCCCTACTAATGATGACATGGGAAATTTAAAAAAACTACTGCTATCCCCTACTAGTGATGACAACATGGGAAACTTTAAAAAAACTACTGTTATTCCACTACTAATGATGACAACATGGGGAACTTAAAAAGACTACAGCTATTCCCTACTAATGATGACAACATGGGGAACTTAAAAAGACTACAGCTATTCCCTTACTAGTGACGACATGGGAAACCCAACTTGAAGACACAAGTAAAATGAATTCTGCAATCAATATCATTTCAATACCAGGCTGTTGAATTAATTGAAATTTTAGCCACAATCAAAACTGAACGTGCAATAATTATTCTAAAGTCAAAAGCGATAATGATAAAGCTACACTAGAATCTACATAAGCCATTTAAACAAATATTACTTTTAAAATGACTAATTTAAAATTACTTTTTTTACTTTTTTATTGTTATTGTTTTTTTTTCTTCTCTTTGACACATAATTTGCATTCACTGTAAACAAGAATGGATTTATGTCACATCTCACTAGTAGAAAATGTCTAATTTCTTCCCCTTTGAAAACATACCATAAATTTCAAAAATGCGATAAACAAGAATGCAAATGTATTTCAGAAACAGTCTTGACGTTGTTTCTTTCTAATTATACAATATAAACACATAGACTTCAAACCTAAATAAATAAGGCCAAAAGAATAGTGATAAGTGATAAGAAAGAGTGGTTTGTGTGCAGTGGAATTCAATACAAAGGGAGGGAGATACAAGCTGCTGAATCTAAAAAAACGAAGGAGGGACAGAGAGGAGGACAGACAAATAAAAACACATGCGAGAGAGAGATAGTGAGGGGGGGGGGGAATAGGAATAGAGTGAAAACCTTACAAGCAGATAGACACAGACAGAAATGGGGGGGAAATGTTTACACATGCACATATAGATATATTGGTTAAGTTTGAAAGAACTAATTTCCTGAAGTCCCACCACTATAGAATATGGTGATTACTTTTTAAATAAATGAAACTAACAAAACAAAATAATAATATAATGCAAGATTTAAACAATTAACACTTAAATACAAAACAAAACCATTATTATTTGCTCAGAATTGATGATGATTACGGAGAAGGGGGCAGAGAAGAGAGAGGAACAGACAGAGAGAGGGACAGAGACAGACAGACAGAGAGTGACAGAAAGAGTGTGACAGAAAGAGTGTGACAGAAAGAGAGTGAGAGACAGAAAGAGAGAATGCTTTAAATGAAGCTAGGCAAAAATGAAAAGAAAAATTTTCTTTCTCACCTAAAGTCATTTTCATTTACATATAAATTAATTTATTTACGTATTTACTTAAAGTATGTAATTAAAGTCTCCATTATTTTCCAGTTATTTACAAAGAATTCCAGTAATAAATGTATATAAAGGAAAATTCAACAACCAAAATTTATTGGCAAGAAATATTTTTTAAAAAAAGAAAGAAAAATAAAGAAAACAAGACTAGCAAGTTTTAAGCTATTTACTGGAAAGAAGGTTCCTGTTAACTACTAGGTATGTTCAATAATCTGACTAGAAATAAAGCTGCTCCAGTCTCAGCTTATATACACCAGTGGCAGGTGTCAAATGATACCAGAGTTTCTTTCCTCATCATATTCCAAGAATTTTCTTACTAAGTCCTTGAGAAGTGGGAGGGGAGAGTTCGAGGTGGAGGTGGGAGGGGGAGGAGCAAGGACTGCATCCAACAGTGAAAGCCATCCACATGAAAACCGAGATGAAGAAGGAGTGAAATGCATTAAGCAGGTTTTTCATGCAAATGAACAAACAGTTAAAATTCACTCATGTGCCAAATGGTTTCTGATATCAATAACTGATAAGGCATTGATCTCAATTGTAAAAGTAAAAGAGCCAGAGGAAAATTTGCACTTTTCTCTTCTATCAGAGAATTTAGCATAATAGATATTATATATGCTAAATTCGAAAACATTTTAAATACATGATGTCACATACCATGAACAGTTTTAATACTACATATCATGTACAGTTTTAATACCATGAACAATTTAATACCATGTACAGTTTAATAACACATACCATATAAAGCTGTCACGCCAAGTATCAGATTCAGGTTTAATGCCACACACAACGTGATCATCATCATCATCATCATCATCACCAGCACCACCACCACCACCACCACCATCACCACCACCACCACCACCACCACCACCACCATCATCATCGTTTTTACATCTGTGTTTCCATGCTAGCATTGGTTGGAAGGAGATAATTTTTTTGAGGTAGTATTTTAAATATGGGAATTATACCACCGAACTGTCAAATGGCCGGACATTGTTTTTTATGGAGATGTAAACAAACATCACCAGCTGATTCAGCAATTAACAGTGTCAAGTGATGACAAGGAGCCAAGCCTTTTACAGGTTCATTAAGCCGGACTTTATCCAGGTTTCTGTGGCGTTTAAGCAACTGAGAGAACAAGACTCCTCTCTGAACGGGGACGCCAGTCCATTGCAGGGTTAACCTCTAGTTGCTGCAGCTGGTATTTATTTTCAGCTGAGTGGACTGGAGAAACATGAAATGAAGTGCCTTGCTCAAGGACACAATGTGATGTCTGGTCTTGTAATCAAAACCACAACCTTATGATCATGATCCCAACATCCTAATCAATAGGCCACACAACTTCATGCATGCACACACACACACACGACGGGTTTCTACCTCAGTTTTCGTCTATCAATTTCACTCACAAGGCATTGGTCAGCCCGAGGCTATAGTAGAAGACACTTGCCCAAGGTGCCATGCAGTTGGATAGATCCCCAAGCCATGTGGTTACAAAGCGAACTTCTTAACCACACAGCCATGCCTGCACCTACCATGCAGGTTAATACCATATACAGTTTAATACTATGAAAACATGTACAATTTAATTCATCATTCTTTATACAATTTCAATGCCTCATATTACTCATTTTTTAATGCCAAATAAAATTTAAGGCATATACAGAGTCCTGTTTAATGTAATTTTCAATGTAAAGTTCGATAGAATTTTTTCATTTAGTTTAACACAACAAACAACTTATAATTTAGTACTATGTCTAGTTTAGTTCCACATACCACATATAATTTCATGCTATCATTCCCACTAATTTAATATTATATAACACATACAATTGAACACAACTGACAATGTATAGTTAAACATCAGGTTTGTGGAACAGTCTACTATTATTCTCATTACATACAGTTGTGATAAAATAGAATGTCCTTTCAAAATAGGTGTCGTTTGAGTAAAACCTCTACCAGCATTAGCTAAACTTGCAACTGTATGCAGCTAAAAAATTAAATGAATTAAAAATAAACCTTTGATCCTTAACTCAAACTTATGTTGTGTATGTATGTATGTAATTATATCATCATCATCATTTTATGTCCACTTTCCATGCGAGCATGGGTTGGATGGGTGATTTCAGTCGGAGTCAGTTTTTATTCAGAGTCACCACTCTCCCAGAAGAATTTGGAGACCACGTCTCACTCGTACATTCCATTTAGCTTGGTTTCTACAGCTGGATGCCCTTTACAGAGTGTATTGGGTGCATTTTATCATAGCATCAACACTAGAAAGGTTGTCATGTCCATGACACAACTAAAGAGTCATCTCTACCATATGTTGTCTCCTTTTGATTGCCAACCCCTTTACTGAGTGTACTGGGTGCATTTTATCATGGCACCAACACTAGCGAGGTTGTCATATCCATATATATATATATATATATATATGAGCAAGACGTGGGCCGCCGACCCGTCTGGGAGAGTGGTGACTCCAATAATCGATGCGGGCCGAAATCACCCGTCCAACCCATGCCAGCATGGAAAACGGACGTAAAACGATGATGATGATGATGATGATGATGATATATAGTTTACATCACTTAAGAGAAAATGTCACAATGCAGAAAAAAGGGCTTGCAACAAGCTTTGTAATTCCAAGTAGATATTACCAATGAGATTTTACAAAAAATTTCACTCACACATGTCATTTTATTTTGATAAATATATGAAGTACAAGATTATTTACCAATGAATGGTTTGGGAATTTATATTCTACTAAACATTTAACAGTCTTTGGAGAAGGAATTTTACTTTGTCTCTGTTTAAATAATTAAAATGCATGACCCAGTCCAACTGGAATATTGTCATGCAATACACTAGTATCAAAAGCAGTCAATTGGTAGAGTCGCTAGAGCGTCAGATAGAATGCCTGACAGTATTTATTCCAGCTCTCTGCACTCTAAGTTCAAATCCCACTGAGGTCAACTTTGCCTTTTATTCTTACAGGGTCGATAAAGTGCCAGTCAAGTACTGTGGTCTATTCTTTTCTCTCTGTATGTCTCTCTCTCTCTCTACACACATATCTCTCTCTCTCTCTACACACACACACACATATATATATATATATATATATATATATCTCTATATATATATACATACACACATATATATATATACATATCTCTCTCTCTCTCTCTCTCTCAAATTACGTTGCGCCATGAGGAGGGTTGTGGGAGACAATTCATAGAATCCCTTTCTCCAGAAATGGAAAAGGGTTGAGTGAGGGGCTAGGGACCTCTTCTCATATAAAAAAATGATATGCTATTGGGACCATCCAAAGAGAGCCCTATGAGCATGCAATACAGCATGGAATGGAAATGGGGGGGGGGGGCAGAGAAAAAGAACAACTAGTATCCAACTCAAAAACAAATATGATTTTCTTTTATATAACTGTAAAATCCTGAAATAAACATGAGTCTTGAGTTATTGGAGAAATGGAAAGGAATTTACTTTACAATTCTCTGATTTTTTAGAATAATTTCATTTTGGATCTTCAAACATAAGACTAAAACCAATTATATCATCATCACCATGCTGGCATAGGTTCAACCACTAGCATGGGTTATTATACATACACACACACACACACACGCGCGCACT
>JAOPJM010000001.1:2790021-2803866 GCA_027124095.1 Muusoctopus leioderma
ATGTGTGTGTATCTTTGTATATATATATATATATATGTGTGTGTGTATCTTTGTATATATATATATATATATGTGTGTGTATCTTTGTATATATATATATTATATATATATATATATGTATGTATCTTTGTATATATATATATATATATGTGTGTGTATCTTTGTATATATATACATATATACATATACATATGTGTGTGTGTGTGTATCTTTGTCGATGTATATCGATGAAGAATATAAACACCGGTGACAAACCGAAAACCTTTAGCTTTATGAACGAAGTCTCTCGAGATAATTGCTGTGCAGCGACTCGCCATTGTCACTATCGCCGCCAGAAATGTAGTGAACCAGTTATTGGTCCGTTGGAAGCCTACTATAAACAACGATGTATCGCAAATTGCGATATATAATATACAAATAAAATTAAATAACTTCGTCAAGAGGTCATAAATGTTAGGAGAACGGGAACGAAAGTTATGAGGTTAATGCTTTTTTCCAATGGCATCACTTTTGTAGGTGAAGCAAAATGAATTTAACTGTGAATCGAAATCATGTTCTGAACTCTCGCTTTCCAGTAGTTGATATCTACATTACAGTACTTCCCACTTACATAAATACCTGTAGTTTCAGGAGCATAATACTCGACCATAAATAATTATTGAAACAGATTGCAATTTGTCACTACACATATGTATAAATCCGTATCATGCACTGCTAATATACATTAATGAATTGTTCATACCTTCTATGATACCATTTATACACATTTATGGAGGAATGTATAGTACTGTAAAGATTACCAGGAGGCGGTTTTCTGTTTACATTAATGATTCTGTAAGGAAATTCCTACCAATGATATGACAAGATGACTGAAAAATTGATCGTTTCCTGAATATTATCGTTCTCAAAATGTTCTGTAAGTTATAAAGAACTAAATACATCCTAATAATAACACCTTGTATGAATATAAATTACTTAGTGTTATAGATGTTAGAAACAAGTTACATCACTTGTCAGTTAAGTATTACTCTCGGTACCTATTTACAGATGGGTGGTCTGGGGCCATTGACGAATTAAGTTCTGTGTTATGCTACATAAACTAACACCATAATAGAAAACATGAACAAGCCAATGATAGAGCCTCTGTGTAGCCACACGATTTACTACAAAAGCAGCCAAATCTTCCTCAAATCATACCCTACAGTGTTACAAAAGAGGTGCCGATTGGAGAATGCTGTCCTAGATACACTGTCTAAAATAAAAGATGGCAAAGAGTAGTCTAGGACGCTTTGATCAGGGCTGACCTGGAGCTAAACACATATCTCATTTATATTTTCTGTAAAAGTTGTAGCTTTTAACCCATTAAGGAATCGATATGTTTACTTAATGACAGAATTAAAATTTTATAAATTAATATTATCCTTTTATGTCATTCTAACTTCCAGTATCAGCTCTATAGTTTTTATTTTCATCTTTCCTTTCTTGTGGTTGAGTTCTTAACTTTAGGTACACTAGTTTCTAAATTTTAAGTGTATAAGAAATTGGAAGTTGTGATTTTTATGACTTTCCGAAGGTTATCAGCGATATAAATAAAATGAAACAGCTTCAACCGGGAATGGAAAATGGGTCAGTAACTCGGAACGAAAGCTTAACTTTTGTTCTATGGCGCTCATGACTTGTCTATTTTAAATAATCACCAAACATGGATTCTTGGATTATATTTATTGTTCGACTGGTATTCAAGCCGTGACCATTCCATCATCTTTCGTGGCATATTTATTCACTCCTTTATCCACTATATTCATTCATTTTTAAGACAGTAGGTTGTAATTTGGCTGCTATTTGTATCGGATTATTTTGACAAGTACAAAGGAAAATGGGAAGGTGCGATATTCAGACTTTCCCCGAGATCATTAGGAGTGGAAGTAATTTGAAATCGCTTTTACAGGAAATCGAAACTTCAATACGGATTCTGCCTGACGCGAGTTTCTCACTCTACAGCATTCACTACATTTCCTTTTTCTAATTACACACCAAACAAGGAATATTAGCAACGACTAATTTCGTCTTTTCTTTTCTATTTTCATCTTTTGAATATTTTCATTTATTTTGTTTTTCTTAATTTGATTATCCATAGAACTTTCCAATATTTGATAATCTAATTAAATATAAATCATTATAAGAGGTGTAATTGCCAGTATGTTGATAAATTATCAATCCAGGTGAAAGATTTACAGTTGTGATTTATTTTTTATAATTTGTTTTTGTTCTTTTCTGTTTTTCATTTTAATCAAATAGGGAAAACCCCACCTGGCGAGTACAGCGTTTTGGAAACTTTTTCCGTCCTTTTATTTTAGCTTTTTATTATATAATTTTTTTTAATTTGTTTAATTCTATAGAGGGGGAGATTTTTTGCGTGGTAGCAGATTGTATTTTTTTTTTTTCATTCATTAATTTGAGTTAAAGAACTATAATATTACTAACGAGAAGACTGCCATCTAATTACTGTGGGAACAGTTTTTCGCCTATAATTAATCCATGAAAATAATTAATGTTTATACAGGTGCTCAAGTAAAACTGTCGAAATCAATCTTGTTTGACAAAAGGCCATCCAATTTAGATTTTCACTCTTTGATTTTTGGAACGCGTGTGTGTACCCATGTGTTTGCGTTGCCCCCATGTGTTTGCGTTGCCCCCATGTGTTTGTATGTGAGTTCACCACTAATTGTTTCACTCCTTTGTATATTGGCAGTTATTTATATTTTTATTTTACTTTAACATTATCAAGACATTTGTATCATTGACGTAAAGTGTAGAATAGTAGATACACATAACAGTGTTCAAATTGCTCTGGCATTTTTGGGACGCCCAACTCTATGGGTTGAGAAAGGCGCTAATTTATATTAGAATTCAATTCAAAAAATGTTTCAGTTATTATGAATAAAGTGTTGGGTTGTTGGAGTAGCAGAAATGGTAGAATACCTGACTATATATGTAGCAGTATCTATCAATCCCTAAAAAGCTGACCTTGCTTTTTTTTCCTCTGAGGTTGATAAAATAATTGAGTCATATGCTGGGAGGAATTCTTTCGATTATATACATAATCCTATAAATTTATTGTCTTTTTCCAAAGTTATACATCGTGAAGGCACCGAACTAATGTATTAAACACACACACGCGCGAACACAAATATATATATAGTTTCATACATTAACGTTCTGATTTCGATTCCCACTGGTGTTGACATTTTATTACTTTACCATTGATGAAATAAGTACCAGTTACGTAGTGAGGATGATATTATCGATTTTAACCACCCGTATAAATATGTGGCATTGTGTGAAAATAGGGAGTCGTTATTGTCTGTAGGGTATGGAAAGTAAAGTTGCAGAAATTGTGGAGCACAGGACTAAATACTGTACAGTATTTAGTTAAATCATTCAACAGTCTAATATCAATTCTCGCCAAGGTTGAGTTCGTTATTCAATCCAACGCTATCCATAATTAGGATTGCTAAAGAAGAGACCATTAAATCGACTATAATTCTCTCTCAAAATTAGGGGCTTTGTGTTTATATTTTAAAAAATGTTTCAAAATCAGTAGAGCACCTGATAAGATAACTTGCATTATTTAGTTACCTCCCTTTAAATTATGAGCTGAAATCCTGTTGTGGTCGACTTTGCCTTTAATCTTTCTGTGCTCGATAAAATAAATCTCAGCGAAGTACTGAGCCGTTGAACTCGACTATCCCCCGCTTCCAAAAATGTTTCCATGTGGCAAAATCAGTAGCGTAGCAAGAGTTCTCAGCGCCCCAGAGGCAAAGATACTCTTGGCGCTCCCACCTCTGAAATGTTTTGATTATTTGTTTTGTGACTAATTATCCGCTTCATGACAATAATATAAAGAATTAATTACTGCCTTACTCAGGCCTAAAATAACAACTGTAAACCTGGATCTAATAAACGTATAAACTACTAGGTGTGCTTAAGTAATTTGTAAACCATTTTGATATTTATGACATCCAATATTGTTCAAAGTCACATAGCTAGAGTAATCTTGCAAGCATACAGATTAAATTCCAATTATATCCCTCGTTTTGAAACGCATGTCTTATATGAGAAGCCAGCCACTTATGGTGTACATATATTATGAAACAGATTTCTAAAATACTAAAGTTCACAAATAAATTTTACTAATTTACAAAACTGTAGAGATCTTAACTAGAGTTCGTATAGGTAACATTTTAGTATTCATGGTTACATTATATATTAGCATTTCGTGGTTTTTGCTGCTGCTAATGCATTAATTACACTATCAAAATTTAATCTAAGTTCAGTTTTTGCCACTACTTAATATTATCAAGTTAATAAGTCGTTCGTGAGTCATTGAGCTTCTCAAGAAAGTAAACTGGTGAAGAACCTTTCACGATTAGCAACAGAAACCACAATTGTTATCAAATTCTGGAAATCATCTTCACCATATGAAATTATAAGTGTTAACAAATCAGTTGCAATCCTTGGTTCAGGAAAAGGGGCCACTGTTCATTTACTTATCGACTTTCTACAGTCTTTAATTTCTCTGTATAATTCTGGTCCATCAATATTACCTGGACAGCTCTTTGCTAAATCAAAACATTGCTCTTGTAATGTTTTCCCTTCGAAATCTCCAGAAAAACGTTTTGCACATCTAGCAGAAATACAAACCGTGAAACTGAATCTCATATGCAATGTATTTGGCAGACTCGTTAACCTCGGATAGAATGCCTTGTAGTATTTATTCCGGCTCTTGAAGTTCTGATTTAAAATGTCACCTAGGTGAACTTTTATTTCATCCTTTCGGGTTCGATAAATAAAGCACCAGTCCAGGATGGTTGATTGGTGAAGTTGTTAAAGCGTCGGATACGATGCCTTGCAGCATCTATTCTGGCTGATTGTGTTCTGTCGGCAACACTTGCGATGACACTAGTGCCAAGCTGTATCAGACTTTGCCTTTCCTTTGGACAAAATTAGTGGCGTAGAGAGGGAAACGTGCATGCATGGGCAACTGCCGGTCTTCCATAAAACCTTGCCCAGAGGAACAAGTTTTTATGGAAGACCTTGGAGAGGAATCTTTCAGGTACAGAATTATGGTCCCATGAGACAGACGGAGGCCCCTGGAAGCAGGTATATCTTCCGGTTATTTCGGTAATTAGGCGATCTGTAACATCTTTAATGATGTGACAAATTGCCTGTTCGGCAGTCAATCCGGCATCAGCTGCATTTTCACTGTGATTTCGTTTACAACATATTTTTCTTCTTTCAATGATCAATCCCTTTCTTTCACATTGATTCTTGCTCACTTCAAAAGTTTGTTGAATGAGCTCAGAAATTATAAATGGTTTCAGTTAAACCAAAAACAAAGGTAATAACTGTTGTTTCCTAACTTGCAACATGAAGACATACTCAGTTCAATGTAGCCACAATTTATAAACACTGCGTGCGTAGTTTTGCTGAGAATTCTTTGTAAAATCCTGACAGATGAGCTGACATAACAGCAGCATTATCACAACATTGTGAACAACAATCACTCAATAAATTCCGCTTCTAATTTTTGCGTATTGTTTTCTCAATATTGGTAATGGGTTTTATTCATCTGTATGAAGCCAAAAACATACTCTTTTACGTCTGCTATTCTCATCTTGAAATTAGTGTCAACAAACCAAATCACTTGAGTCAATTCCTCACGATGGACTAAATCAGGGGTGGAATCAAACAGAATACCGTAATATTTGTTTCTACGAACTGCTGACAAACAATAATTTTGGACATGTGAAGTCATGAGATTTATAAGCTCATTTTGGATTTCAGAAAGGTAAGATATTAATACTTGCTCGTTCTTTTTTTTACATATTCTAAATTCTCTCGCATTACTGGACCATACTTTGGTAATAATTGCAAAAGTGACAGGAAATTTCCAGGGTTTTCGTTTAAGGTTATGTTCTCGGTATGATCCCAAAATGCAAGAGTCTGAGATACTAAATATTGTGTGCAATCTAGCAAACGCCGCTGTACATCTCTCCTTTTATTTTCTTATGCAGAATTTGCTTTTGCAACTCTTCATCAATGCCTCAGTGAAGGTGAATTCGGCACTCAGTTTCTTTCCAAGCTGCAAATGAATAACGATGAGTCTCGCTATTTTCATGGGCATATATCTTCAATGTTTTACACTTAGAGGATCCACCCTTATTTTGGAAGCAGCCCGACTATCGGATTTCATACATGTAGATGAAAAAGGAATACAACATAAGAATTATCCAGATTTATGTAGACGGGAATGCACCAGCCATGAACGATTGACCTCTTGTTTATTTAGAAGGCGTCGTTTGAACCTAATTGCAGTCATAGAACATCTTTGGCATCAAATTGCCCTTGTTTACACTGAAGTTCATGTACTCAAACTTTATAAACCCCTGCATGTGTTAGAACTGCTGGGTCTGTTATATCAACTTTCATGAAGACAATATCACCGTTAACATATTTATTGGGTCATCCTCTTTTAGCTTAGCAACATTATTATGTGTATTTGTTTGTGACAAAGTGGAATCCTCTTGCTTATTATTTTAGCTTCCAACAGGACAGAGAATAATGTCTTCATTGTTTTCCTGTTGAAATGAAATGACATTGTTTTCTTGTTGAAATAAAATAACATGTTTTCAATCGTGCAGTTTGACTTCTTTGCTGCCACTAAAAGGAACAGATGCTGGCTTACTTATATCAACACTTCCAGCAAGGATAGCTCTCATCAATAAGCTTGACTCTACCATCAACACTGCAAATTATGCACGTCTTGTGCGTCCCTATACCCCATTTTTTTCTTTCTTCGATATAATGAGCTAAAAGAATAAATTAATACATATTGAGTACACTATTTAGTCACAAGGCAAACGATCAGTCTATTTTATATCAAACAGGATTTCAGCGTTGGTATCTGGTTATACAGGCCATGACATCAAAAGAGAGGGTTTCTGAATATCTCTGAGCCATCCATACGCCGGATTAGCATTTTATATGGGCTACTCAGAGAAAGGAGTTCGACAAGTCATCACATCCAACATAAACACTGGTGAACATTTATGATTGTCCCAAAAAAAAGTATGTTTGTTTTTGTTCTACACGGGTGGTCATCATTTCAGCGTATTTTACTAAATTTTATTAAATTGCACACTAGAGTACGGAAAGCAATAAAATGGAAGATATTTAATAATTATTCTAAATTAATGTCAAAAGAAGCATATACTGTCGTCACATATTTGGGTAGAAATAAACATAAAAAGAAATAGCTGTCGACCATATTTGTTTTTGTAAGATGTCCTCACAGACAAGTAAAGCATACTATATTTTTGTTTTGTTTTTGCATTGCGACTGAACAATGTGCACTTTCTTCTTTTTATTGTGGTCAGGAGAATTTCTTGACAGCCCACTTCGTTATTCTTGCAGATTTACTAATTTGTAATATAATCCAAAATAAATATCCACTCATTATCAATCTACTTGAAATATGCCACAATAATGAACCAAAGCATTTTTGTGTATCTTAAAATTATATATGAAATTAAAAAATCTCATATAAGATTATTATGACTAACTAGCCAAACAACCACCCTCCGGATGTCTTTTTGGTTAGTACAATACACTTTATGATTGTGGTTCTTTCATTCTTTGCATTTTTACTGAATTCTATTTAACAAATTTCCATCGCTCTTTCACTGATCATTTGTCGATGGTTAATTTTAATCGTGCAAAGTTATATTTCGGAAACTGAAAATATTAATTCATGCATATTTATCAAAATGGAGCAACTATATAATCTGGAGGTGATTGAAATCAAAGGAACTTGATTTCAATCACCTCCAGAGTGTACTGCTGCTTGTTTTATATCAATATCAAGCTTGTTTGCTCTCCGTACTTCTACTTCCATTAGTATACTTCTTAGTTCATATTTTACTGGTCGTAAGAACTAAAGGTGTTATAGGGTGGTCAGAATTTCCGCCGCAGGCCAGTGAACTAAAGTTGCATAGAAACACACCCGGGGTTATCCTGATTGCAAATATGTGCCATTTGTGAGGGGTAGACCCCCCCCACAAGGGGGCTGAGTCTATGAGCCAGAAAGCCATGCGAACACACGTACAGAAATTCACATTTATTGTTATAGATATGTATATTACTTAAAGAAAAAGTAATAGCCCTCGGCGAGATTTGAACTCAGGACGTACAGGCCGGGAGAGAAAGAAAGAAAAACAAGTTAATGGGATATATATATGTATAAAGAGAGAGAGGAAGAACAACTTATGCAGACACACGCACAGCAATTCTTATTAAAAACGATAGTAAAAAAAAGTAACAGACAACTTTCTTCACAAGTACACATTCAGCGGCATTAGGTGGGGAAGTTTTTAAAGTACTTCAACGGAGATATTTAAAACTAGGCCGAAATTATGATCGCCCGTATACACATCGTGTCGTATTTACTTAACGTAGGGCAGTTGCGCTATATCCTCAGGAGAGGGCATAATTATCAATTAATAGGCATTATATACCAGAGGAAATTGTGCACTCTTTCACACCTGCACCCGTGGGGACTGCTCCTCTATCAGCTTGCTTGCTACACATCTGAGCAAAACTAGAAATCTTTATTTTTTGTTGTTCATTATAGCTGACATAAGCACGAATTTAACTGATCAGACTGCATTTAGCTTACTGATGGTGGTGCTGATAGACCAACCAAATGAGATGTTATATAGAGTCAAAGAGGAACCCGCAATATGGTCAATCGACTTGTTAGAAATAGAGGCGAAATCTCCCTCAAATCACACCCAACAGTTTTTAAAATGGAAAGAGACGTTTGATACTGTAATCTGGAAAATAAGACGGAATGTTCAAGACTGAAAATCATTTGGTCAAACGTCTGCTCGTTCAGGGCCAACATGCATGTAAACGACAACATGATATATTACGCCAACCAATCCTTGGCCTCTCTGTCGAAAGAGCCAAGGCACAAACGTCATATTTCCCAATCCTCACGGAAACTGTACTGAAAGGCATCTACAAGTTCTCTTGGATTTTGTTATATTGTGATTTGACAGAACATTCAATTTGGTCAAGGTCCTTGAGGAATGAATAGTTAAATATATTGCCGTTATATAATTTAGACGGATTCTTACAAAAATAACATTGGGATTACGAAAAAACATTGTTATGTATTATAATCAGGGAATTTGACTTGGATTAACGATAAACTAGTATAGTTCCATTTTCAGAAAAAGTATCATTTCCCTGTTTCATTTACGTAATTCAATTTCTATAGGAAATTAGAAAATTGACATAATCGTAATATAATTGTGTTGTACAAAGTTCAATGCGATAAAAAAAAGAAAAGTTCCAGATTCCATTTCCTAAATTAAAATTCTTTCAATTAAATCAGTCAGACGAAAAATGAATAGACAATATATACTTAAGCCAGTTAAACAGACAATATATCCCTCCAGCAAAAACACACCAGTGTGTTAAATCGAGAAAGATCGAATGAATCTATTGATCAATCAAACAATAAGAAACACACACACAAACATAAGTATATATGTATATGCGCATATGTATATATATGTATGTATATGTATGTATATGTATATATAAATGTGTTTCCCGTTGACAGGCCGCTGATATTAAGTAAAATGTTAAACACTCATAGTATGCAAATTAGTATCACCAGTTCGCTGATGCTACTAGATTTGAGGTGTATATAAACATATTAGATACTTGTTTCTCTGGGATTGGTCATTTGGTGCAGACACCTCTGATGAGACCCAATAAGGGTCGAAAATCGATTAAGGCTGTTCATAATTTGTTCAATCTACAGGTAAATAAGTAAATACGACATGCTTATATGTCTACTATCGTAGGTTTACATATATATATATATATATATGTATATATATATATATATATATATATATAGTTCCTCATACATTTACATACTTGGACACATCATCAGTGTTGTATCCCGGAGTCGTTTAGGTGTTTCGGGTTTTACAACATACACCCTCATCCAGGTGGCCCGACTGAGGCTGATCAAGCCTCAGCCTGTGTCCAAGTAGCATTCTGTTGATCCCACTTGTCACCCCTTTTTAGCCAGAGCCATCTGGATGCCTTCTCTACTGCCTCCATGTTGTTGTTGGTGGCTCCTCGTCTGCTCGCTCCTGTAAGGCCCAAGCTTCTGTACACCTTACTAAAGGAACGACCTGTGAACTCTCGACTGCCCACCTCCGCTGGCATGCATCTGGCTCTCCCCCCATCGTTGTGGTATCCTCCAACAACTACTGGTATTTTGCCATCTTCCTTTCATGTGTCTCTTCCATTCTCTCCTCCCAGGCCACAGTTAACTCCAGTAAAATGAGCTGCCTTGTAGCTTGAGAAACAAAGATAACGTCCGGGCTCAACAAATACTGGGTTATTTGATGGAATTTTCAGCCGCCTCCCCAGGACGAATGTCATCACCCAGTCTCGTGACGTGAAAAGCAAACCATCAGAGTAGTTATTGGGTCTTTTCTTTGGTTGCTCTTCCTCCCAAACAAAGACGATATTCTTGGTTGTGGGGTGGGTGTATTTGCTGTCACTAACCCCCTTGCTAATTGCCTCAGAGATGGTCTTGAGGACCCGGTCATGCCTCCATCGGTAGTGCCCTATATATATACATATATATTGACTGGTACTCGAGTTTTGCCATTGATGGTTAGTCATCTAGACTGGATGAATAGCCATCATTTGAGAAACTCGAGTACCAGCGAATTGAGATGTATAATAAATGCGACTCTGTCACAAGTATTGAGTCCACAAATCAGCAAATGTTTGTTGTTATCTATATTCATATATATATATATATATATATATATATATATAAATATTTCCTCTTCACCCTATGGACAGTTCGAATGAACTCTCCGTGAGGCTGACCAGAAATAAATGCACCAACTCTAAACAATAAAATGTATTGAGTACTTATTTGAATTGTGGTGTTCACGGCCTCCTAACGTTAACCTTGTATTTATATATACACATATGTTTCTACATATAACTAAAAATATACACACACAAACAAATACAATATACCCTTGGTAACGAACGTATGTGATAACGAAAATCATGGTAATACTCTTTTACTCTTTTACTTGTTTCAGTCATTTGACTGCGGCCATGCTGGGGTACCGCATTGGAGGGTTTTAGTCGATCAGATCGACCCCAGTACTTATTCATAAGCGAACTCCTTAACTTTATAAGCGAACTCCTTAACCACACAGCTATGAACGCTTTTTTCCATTAATTTGGCAATGAATAAAATCCTGTCAACGAACGATTTCCGTACCAAAATAACAAATTAATATCTAAGGTAACGAAAGGTCACCGTGCAAATTTTGTGGTAGTCCCCGTGTGTGTTTACGCACGAAAAGCTTAGTCATCTTGCATTATTTTCGGTTGTTCATACTATTGTTTTAATGATGTGTCAAACCGTTAGTAAACAAACCGATATATCACACGGACTGGAACAACTATGAGGAGAATGTGTTACTTCTAAAGAAAACCAGTCATTCTCTGCACATCGAAACAAACTATTATACCACACGGATTTCCTAGAATTTGCAGTGCCATTGAGGTTTGTTATTTCATTTGAGACAGAATCAGTAGAATAGTTTCCAAGGAAAAAATTAGCTTTTTATGAAAATCAGTGTTGGGATTTATTTTTTTATAAACATATTCACGATACCGAAAGCAAAGCCTGCTCGAAAGAACATTACTGTAGAAATAAAGAGAAAGAGTGGCGTCAATTTAAGGGATCTTAGTGCGGAGTATGGATTCATCAAATCTACAATATGTACCATTTTTAAAGAAAAAAAGGACACGGTAAAATGCGCATCGTTTGCCAATAATATTCGTGCTTCACATACTGATGAGATGGAAAATCTTTTACTAGAGTGGATCAAAGTAAAACAATTAGCTGGTGATTCAGTGAAAAACTAAGTCTTTTTATTTGTGAAAAACTAAGTCTTTTTACGTGCAGCTTGAGAGAGATGCTCCTAGTACCATCGTGATAGTGAGTCAAAGCCAATACAATTTAAAGCCTGCAAGGGTTGGTTTGAATCTTTTAAAAAACGTTCTGGTATTCACAGTGTTTTTAGGTATGGTGAAGCTGCCACCCCAAAACAAAGTCACTGCAGAAAAATTCCATACTGAGTTTTGTGAGCTTGTGAAGAAGGGAAATTTCTGTTCTCAGCAAGTTTTTAATGGTGATAAGACTGGCGTGTTTGTGGGGGGGGCAAAGAGGACCTACATCACACAGTAAGGGACCAAACTGTCTGCACATAAACCGAAAAATAGGCTAATGCTACTTGTCTGTGCCAATGCCTCAGGGGATTTGAAGGTGAAGCCACTCCCGGTGTATCATTCAGAGAACCCCAGGGCCTTCAAGAACATCAACAAGAAACAAGAACAGGATTGGTGTTCAGTGGACTTCCAGCTTCAAGGCCTGAGTTACCAAGAAAATATTTACAGTGTGGTTCACTAATTTATTTCCCCCCCTTTCCGTACGTGGGAAATCATTGGCAGTGGGGTGATGGACGAGACTGCTGGAATAATACGAAAGACTGTACATCTGGTGGTAGTTTTGGATGTTTGCCATTTGTTAATGGTCATCTGCTCGAAGACGGGCACTGCACTTCACGAGGAGGTGGCTTCTTCTCTGAAGTACTCGGCCGACAAATCGTCCATAGATTCTACAACCAGCATGTGAGGAGTCTCTGGACAGGAGTAATTGGCGCGAATACATGGAAGCCCATTGCGCTGCACGACGTTGGAAGTGATGCCGATGATGACGATGTACGTCACTACCTCAAAGAGAAGGGTTTTCTAATGAAGGTTCTTCTTGTTATGGACAATGCTCCAGCGTACCCTCCTAATCTCCTGGGCCAAATGCTACAGGAGTTTGATTTTATCAAAGTCCTTTTCCTATCTCCCAAAACCACCCCACTGCTACATACATAGATCAGCTAGTGATAGCAAATTTGTTTTTAATGTGTTCAAGACATCTATTCAGGGCCTGTTTGAAGCGACTTCGTCTGCTGATTTGACATTAACTGTTTCGGAGTAATCAATTCACCATTGCAGATGCTGTATGTTTAATAGTGAAATCATGGAGAGCTTTCTTCTTAGTGTTTGAATGCTTCTTGGAGAGCATTGTGGTCTGATGTTGTCTCTTCAATGACCTTTTTGAGACAGAGCCTGTAGTTGAGGAAATTGCATGTTTTTGGCAATTCTACGAGCCAGGGGGTGAACAAAGAGGACATAAATGACAAGAGAACTTTCCATCAAAGACCTGAAAGAGCTTCATCTGGAAGAGGCTGAATCCATGCAAAAGCAACTGATCTGAGGAGGAGGACCAAAATGAAAAAGAAGCATATCAGGAGAGCTGTTGTTTTTGTTCTACTTTTGGTTATCACCTCTAGTTAAGTGCCTCCTCAACTAAGGGGTAGCATTCCTTTTTGTTTTGTGGGTTATTTTTTTCGGTTCACTCTGTTCCCTTTTACTCCTCTTTTTCTTCTTTTTCTTTTCCTTCGACCTTTTTCTTCTTTTTCTTTCTCTCTCCTCTGGGCTGTGTTTAGCTTGTTCAAAAAATTAGCCAATAGCATTCCTCCATTTCGTGTCTTTGAGATCTCCTATTTTCAAAAAACATTCAGTCCTGGTCTGATGAACCGACTACACGTCGGAGAAACACCGGAGTAATAGAAGACAGGATTGGACTAAATAAAGTGTTATATA
>JAOPJM010000001.1:2927862-2939419 GCA_027124095.1 Muusoctopus leioderma
TTCTTACCTATAAATTTCATAATAAATAAGCAGCAAAAACCCTGTTTTTAAGCATTTTCTGCTCAATCATTACAGGACTTAGAAAAATTTATAACAGGATGTTAAGAGTTAATGTGCAGAAATGAGATAAGAGAAAAACTGAGGACATGTGATGCGTATAGAGACTGACAGTTGGGTAGAAAAAAAAAAGTGCAAAGCACCTGCAAAAGGCGAAAACCGAAGAAAACATGAAAAGAATTGTGAAAATCAATCTCAAGAGGCTGAACCTCTCGAACGAGATGGCATAGGACCTCAACAAATAGCAAAACGCAGTGCTAGAGAAGACCCGTCCAACCTATGCAAACATTGAAAAACGAGTGTAAAAATGATGGTGCTTTCTTTGTTTAAATGTTTCAAAAATGTTACTAAAACAGTATAATGGGAAACAATTATATACAGAGTAATCTCCCTTCACAAAACCGTTAAACGATTTTTCTAACTTTCTTTGGTGTTCACCCAGAAATAGTTATACTTGTACGTATTAATCCAGAATTATATTAACTTGTGAAGAAAAAGAAAATCTAACGTTTCAGTTAGTTACCCCCATTAGTTTAAGAATAATGGCACTAATATTTGCCTCGACCTGCTAGAAATAGAAGCCACATTAAATTTCACCCTCACGTCTTAAAAAAAGGACACATTGGATGTTGTCCAAGGTACAGTATGAATGAAGAAAAGCAATATAGTCGTAGCTGGAATCTCTTTGAACATATGTCTGCTCAATAAGGGCTAACTTGGAGCTAAACAACTAAAACTCTATTAATTAACACAGATTAATACCAACTGCAGTGTAGACAGACAAGACAGTATACACCATACTGGACAGTTTTGCAGTGACTAATTCTTCAATGTTTCAAATTCAAACTCAACTAGAATTAACTTCGTTTCACCCCAGTTGAAATAAATATCTATACATAGCCGTACTGAAATCGATTCAATTAACTATAGACCCTTCTCCTACAATAATTGACAATGTAATCAAGTCAAAAGAAAATAGTGAGGAATGTAGTTTAAGTGGTAAGCTCCCAGGAGACTAGAGTTCACAATCTGCTTTCAATTTCTAACTGAAGCCATTTCACTTCCTTTACCTTGCTGCTAATGCAATTCAGAAAGCATGAACGTCACAACATCCTATTCTTCTTCCACTAAAAATATGGGGTTTTGTGCCTCATCAATTACAATTCAACAATTATAAATGTCTTCTTTCTATAAGAGATAAATTCTAACGCTATCTGCACCTTTCATTATAAGCCACACAGAACAACAGTCTAAGATTTTAAATTTTCCCCACTCAGGCTCTAATTCATTACTACCAAAAATAGAAGCCCACTGAAGAACCTTTCTGACCTCTAACATCTCAGAAGTTAATCTATCTTTTTAAACAGTTTTACCATACTAACATAACTGGATGCTCCACTGCTAACGAGTAGTTTATGAAGGAAGAGTGATAACTCCTGTCAGCTCACCAGGCTGAATCAAGCAGAGTAATGTACCTTGCGAAGACAAGCACAAAACAATGAGAAAAATCTGAATTTCTGAATTTGTCAGGAAGCCAGCTTATAAACTTTAAGGAACTATAAATAATGCTTATGATGAACGATGAAGAAAGAAAAGATATCTAAATAAAATTGTCCAAAATCAAGAAAGAGCCTTGCTGTTAAAATATTGTCTTATACATGACTACATGTTTAATTCTGAAAATAATTCTCCCCTTATAAAATTAATCTTGTATCTAAGAAATCAAAATTAGAACTACTTCAAGAGTTCACAAAGTAAAAAAAAAATAATAAAACAAAATAACATTATTAATAAATAAAAAAAAAGGATTCACTACTAACCTTGCATTCTAGGAGGCGCTCCCATCTGTCCAGGTCGTGGTTGAGGTGGGGCTACAACAGATGTCGTCCGAGCCTGCGGCGTCATCATCTGTTGTGAGGGTCCTCCAACACCACGTACTGGTCCTTGCAGACCAGGAGCAGCAGCACCGGAACTTCCAGGGGCTGCAGGAACACCACGTCCAGCAGCTCGTCCCATACCTGTACCAGGAGCAGCACCAGCCAATGGAACACGGGCAATACCCTCCTGGAATATGAGAAAAATATACATAAAAATTAGTTTTTGACCAGAAACTTCATCATCATCATATATACCAAATTGATTTTACTACCACACCTGCCTAATTTCATTTAAAATATAGTAAGAAGATATATAACATAGACAGACTATGATATCAAATACACTGTACCAAAAAAAACAAAAAAACATTAATAAACTACTTTTTTTCTCTCTTGTTTTTTTTTCTCTTTTCTTTACCAACTGCATTTCAATATTAGTTCAGGTGATATGTCAGCAATTTTAGACATTTGTAAAAATTGGTGAAAAATGTTTCTGTAATCGGTTGACATCATAAATTAAAATGAAAATAGAAGTATGAAATGTGAGTAGCATTTCTTATAAATATGTATGATACACAACGTTAGAATAATCTACAGTTAGATGAATGAAGAGCAAGAGAGTAAACTACTCTCTGACATACAGGACTGGAGACAGTTAACTCCCTTCTGCCATACAGGGCCAAGAGAGTCAACTACCTTCTGCCATAAAGAGCTGGAGTCAGACATCTACTTTGTCATAGAATTACATAGAGCAGGGGTATCAAACATACGGCCCATGAGCGGAAACCAGCCCACGACTCAATTCTATTTTTAAAAAAATGTTTATTATTATTTTTTACTTTTAGAATATTCTGTAAAATTTACTAACACCATATGCTAACACCTCATATTCTTTCCTTTCTTTAGTGTTAATAAAGTAGTTATAATGTATATTGACCTCTTTATCCATTTACTTTTTCCTACACTATGATTAGGGTTTTTAGGGAAAATTGTCCTTATCCAGCCTGTAAGATCTAGTTTATGCTTCAATCTGACCCGTAAAGCCAAACGAGTTTGACACTCCTGCATAGAATATCTGATTTAATTCTATATAGGAAAGTATTTCTAGTCTTGCTCTACAATAATGTTATAAACTCCTTGAAAGAACATACAAGTCTAACAACCAAAGCATTGTTGTTTCAACATAGTTGTACGTAGTGCAACACTACTAAGACTTTCTTATAAAGAATTAAATCATATTCTAAGGTGTTATGTAATTTTTCTCAAAAACTGATTGCCAAAGCTACATAATATCCAAGTGAATTTTTCTGGGTATTGACTGATATATAAACACTATGAGTGGTTGTAACCCAGCAAAGCCGATGAGACCAAATTAGCTTCAAATCATGTTCCTTCGGGTGTTTGAACCACATGTATCTCTGCAACAGATGTCGTTTTAAATTGTTTTAATGCAAGAAGACTAGAAATATTTTCCTACCATAAATGTAAATGATTCAGAAGACTTTTAAGAACATAAAAATCAGGGTCCAAGGGATGGTTTTTACAGCTGGATAACCTTCCGATCACCAACCATTTTACTACATGGGCTGAGTGCATTTTAGCATGCCACCAACATTAGAAAGATTGTCTCTTACTGGACTAAAGATTCCTCTCTACCCTGTATCAGGTATTATTCAGTTACTGCCTTCCTAGATGGGATGCCTGCGCTGCACCTGGTAGAGTCCACATCTCCTGTTCAATCCTTCCTTATTTTTGGAATGGTTTTTAGTTATAACATTTTTAATGAATATAACATGCTAAATAAACTTTGTTTTTTATATGCAAGGTGAATTTATTCACTTTGTTTAAACTTCCGAATAAACTACTTTCTCAAAACAAATACTGTTATACCTAATTTCTACAATAATTTAACAAAAAGTTCTAAGGTAAGAAAGAAATCTAATTGGACAGTTTCAACTGATAAAAAAAACATTTAATCCAAGCACTAAGGTCAGTCAGAGACTTTGACAAATTATAAAATCATAATACTTATGAGAATAACATTTCTAATAATATAAACAAAGAAATATAGAATAAAAAATACCTCAGCTGGTGGGGGTCCTTCAACAGTCATAGATACTAAATGTTCTCCTCGTAGTAATACTAATCCAAGAACTCTTTTTTCTTCTCTTTCACCCTGTTTACTACTTTTCGGTTTGATCTTCCGAAATTCATCACAATCGCCAAGAATTAAATTCATGTGTTTGTCAAAAGCTTTAAAAGTACCAATAAAAATCCGCCCATCTTGCAGGGTACATCGTACCCTGTAGTTGATGTGCTGGAGCATCTTTGAACTTTTCCCCACCGTCTGAAAAAGAAGCAAAATATTAACATTTAAAATATTATATAAGTAGACTTTTAATCTCATCTTTAAATAGTACATTTACATTACTCTCAGCAATCTCATGTCAAGTTTACCCTCAAAGAACAGAGACTATGTAGAGTAGAGAGGACTCTGTAGTCTACAAGAGACAAGGTATCCTCTCTAGTGCTGCTGCCATGATAAAATGCACCCAGTGCACTCTATAAAATGCTTGGCAATTGAACAGAGACAACTTAGGTTAGAGAGAACTTTTTAGTCGTGTTTTGGTCATGAAAATCTTTCTAGTGCTGGTGCTATGATAAAATGCACCCAGTAAACTCTGAAAAGTTGTTGGTGATAGGAAGGGCATCCAGCCATAGAATACATGCCAAATGAAACATGAAAGCAATATATGGGCCACTGGCCCTTCTAGGAGAGTGGTGACTGCAAATTAAGACCTGACTCAGTCCGAAATCACCCCAACCCATGCCAGCATAAAAAGCGGACGTAAAAAGATGAAGAAGATTGTTTTAGTCAATTCGATCTCCAATCATCATCAGGTGTCTTATTCCTGAAATTGTACTCTGTCTCAGGCTGAGTTCAAACTAGCATAACTCTTAACATCCTGTAAAAATATGTTTACGTCCTGTAATGATTGAGAAGAAAATGCCTAAAAATGGGTTTTTTGCATATTTATTATGAAATTTACAAGTGCTTGAGATGTTTTCACACAAAAATACTTCACTTTCACCATATATATATAGTTCAAGATTCACATTAATTTGGTGATACCACGTGGAACTGGGTCCTACAGGACATAAAGAGATAAATATCCTCTCCACTTTGTCACTAGCAGTGGATTAGTGGAGGAAGACGTTACTACATCCTTCATTTAGAAATAAAGGTTCACTAGTTGGAATTCAGCCTGGAACAATGGACATCATCAAGAATAAGAAATGTTTATAACGATCAGAGATTGAAATGTAATGTTGATGATGTAAATATACACTCTAACGATGAGGTTAATAGTGCTGAAAACAATCAGCTCACTAACAATACCTAATCTCAGGGGGAACACCAGGGTTTGGTTTTGAGTTGATAGCATGGGTCAAAGAGAGCTCCAACAGTACATGTACGATAGCGTGATCCGACAGGAAGCCACTGATCCAAGAGATGAGAGACAAATGAACCAATCTACAGAGGCATTCTTTGCAGTTTGGATGATGGTCTTGCAGGCATTGCATTGCTGGGTGAGAGCCGTCAAATTGATAGGGATAAGTTAATTTCTCCAAGCGTGGTAAGCCATATTTTTGGCTTGAACTGCTGCAGCACAGCTATGAGTGAACCACTTGGGAGACATGGGGCTGTGAGTTTTGGATATGCATGGGATGTTGAAAAACATGCCTGAGAGGATGGTTTCAGTCACATACCTAGCTGTTTCTGATGGACCAGAAGTGAAGCACATGTGTTGCCAGAGATAGTTAGCATAGAGATGATGACCAACCAGTCAGCTGACTTGAAGTACCATAGGATCCAGGAGGTGGGGGAGGAATTGTGTAGTATGTGGATGTTTGGTGGGCAGTGAAGATAAGGTAGTGGTCAGATGACCTGGTAGGTGCAGAGACAGTTATGGTCTGGTAGAAGTTGAGTTTGGAAGTAAGAAAGAAACCAAGGATGTTTGGAGTGTGTTTGTCAGTCAAGAATGCATGCAGAGGATGAAACTAGTTGATGTAGAGAGTGGAGGATTGTGAAAGATTCAGTTTCTGCACTGGCCGCATCAGTAAGGAATGAATGAGTCAAGAAGAGTTTTGAGCATTGAAGTCACTTAAGACAATGACTTTCGGAGATGGGTGAAATGAGATATATGTCTCGATACAGAAAGAGTTGTTGGTAGTTGGAGGAGTTTAGAGAGAAGTAGAGGAAGCAGATGTATTGGGCAGAGTGGGTGAGGGAGACTTTGTTGCTGATATCAAGATTAGAGAAGTGAGTGGCAAGGAGAGTGAAATCTACATATGCACAGACACCACCATTCAGAATGAAGTTTGAGTAAAGAGTGTAACCTGGACAGCAGAGATGAACTATAGGTAAGAGTTGAGAGATTCATATCTTGGAGGGAAATAGGATGTGTGGGGTCTAGGTTGGATCATCATCCACGGATGTTAGAGAAGTAGAGAAAGAATTGTCCAACGGGTTTAGTTTTTGGCATCTATATTTTTTGACATTATAAGTCATCTATTTATCTTACTGCCTAGATGTTAGTTTTGGTTGTAACTTAATTGCTTTCATGATAGTAGACATTATAAGCACCAATTTTGCACAGAAAACAGCAACAGGCCCACTGATGGGACTGGAACCATGTATTTAATGTTTGCTGGATGACTGTCTTACCAATTACACTACATAATGCATGCTATTTCATCTCCTCAAACTAAATGCTATAAATTGTTTCTGCTTTTAACTGTACTATTTTATCTCCACTGATAATCTGCCAAGTCATTTACTGCTAGCTGGTTAGGCTATTCTAAGTGACTGACATCTTGTGGAGATAAATTACAGTTAAAATAGCAGAAACAATTGTTCCAAATTTGGAAGATAGACAGGCACTATGTAGTGTAATCAGTAACATGGTCACCTGACAAGAGACATATGTGGTTCAAGTTCCATCAGTGAGCCTTTTTCTCTTTTCTGTCTCAAATTGGTGATTATAATGTCTAATACCATTTACATTAAGATCTTAGCAGTTAATTATTAATTACTTTCAACTTAAACTCGCTGATCACTACACTATACTGAAGTATACATTTCCCTCAAGAAATAGATTGTGTTCATATACATTTGCCTGTTTCTTTTAACTGCCTCTTAGTGTCATCTAGCCAGTTGGTTGAAATTGAAAATGATAAATTTGATTTCTTCTTTGTTAGTAACATGGCTATAAATTCATGGTCACTAGTGTATTATAGTGTTTCCCAATATAGTTGACCCGCTACAAAACTCAAGTGAGAGATATAATGGAATACTGCTCCCATAACTGGTACGGTACTGCTGCTACATATAGAACATCCTAGGCCACACCCAAAAAATAATAGCCACCCAACTGATTGGCATGGAGTCAACTCACTAACACACTTCAACCTCTAACCCAATGACAAACTGTCTTTTCTACCAAAACTAAAATGGCCTCTGCTCCTCGGAGCTAGCTAGTTGCATACCACCTCCACCCAATACACTTGTCTCACTTCACATCACCCCAGAATTCCCTCCCTACCCATATTTTTCCTGCATTCAACTAGTATTTGTTCAACATGAACATAAACCACATCATTCTCACCAGTCTCAGAGAGCCATTAAAAAAAAAGTAGCTATTAACATTTTTTGCAATCAGTAGGACCAAATGAAACTGATCCTTCTGCTAGTCTGATTTTATTTAATATAAAAAATTAGTACAATTATTACAAATACACAGATGAAAGTATGAAGCATCAGAGTTACATAGCTGGTAAAATGCCTTCCAAGCAGAGACAGACAGCCCACTGTTCATGAGTATTCAAAACCTGATAATTTCATAGGAATTGATTTTAATTTCCTCCGTCCAACCCATGCTAGCATGGAAAAACGGACGTAAAAAGCGATGATGATGAAAAGGTTACATTATCTAATCAGTCAATCAGATTTTCAAGTATGTACCCTTTTTTAATGGATTCATAAGAAATCAAACCAATTTCTTATGAATAAAGATTAGTAACCAAATATAATGTATTAATAAAAGGTGATGAATAAACAAGTAACAAAGGCAGGTATTCTATCAGCCATGTCAAAAGTCACCTTTCTGTACAGTAAATCAGTTTGAAAGTTTATTTCAGAAGCATTGCTCTTAAAGTAACAATGTTAAGAAAGGTTCATCATTTTTACATTCATTTTCTCATGCTGGTATGGATTGGATGGGTCCATTTCAACAGTGTCTTTCCACTCATCATGATCCTTTGCCATCTCCTTTGTGGGGTCCAGCATACTTAGATCAGACCTCACTACTTCTTCATTTAACACTTTCACCCAGCTATCATTCTTCATACCAGTGCAGTCTTCTATCACCCACACTGCAGCTAATACCTCTAATGGCGAGTTTTTCTCTCAACACTTCTGTGCTCCATTGTTTATGCATGCTAACATCACACATCCAGCAGAGCAGGCTCACCACATTTCTTTCCAGCCTTTGCATATCCTCCACATTCAGTACCTGTCACACTACCATACAAAATGGTACTTTGTACACAATTCATTTGCCAGAGGTAATAGCTCCTTGAGCTTTTTCCACCCCAACCGTACTCTGGTTACTATGCTTTCACAACACCTATCTCCACTGCTGATTCAGAAGCTATCAACTATTTTTAACAAGCCTTTTGGTCAGTCAATAGATTTTATTTCTGGGGTTCTCTTACTGCTAACTACTCCTGTATATCAATATTCATACATCTCATATGATCCATCTTCCATACTTAGTGAGAAACTAGGGAGCATCTAGTCACTTGACCTACGAGAATGAATAGCCAAATCTCCTTCAAATCACACCCTACCAGGATACATTGGATAATGTCGTCCTCGATTCAATATATCTGAATAAAAGATGGGATGATCACAACTGGAACATCTTTGATCATAGCTCTGCTGGATCATGACTGACCTGGGACTGAACAACAGTGAGAAACTACTTTTTGCCAACAGATGTAGCAGTTCTCTAAAATGTTTTCCATTATCCCCTAGCCTTAGTTCCACCTCCAACACAGAACTTTCCATCTAGCATATACCTCAATTGTTATTGTTGTTTATCCCCAGGTCAGTCCTGATTGAGCTGAGCTATGATAAAAAGTATTTCAGTCGTGACCATCCTATCTTTTCCCCAGTGCACGCACACAGGACCACATTATCCAATGTGTCATTTTCTAGGGTGTAATTTGAGGGAGATCTAGCTACTACTTCTGACAGGGCGAGCGAAAACGCAGAGGCTCCCTCTTTTTCAAATTTGTTAGAGCTCCTTTTGGACTTAAAAAGTTCAATGAAGTTTCTTTACATTAATCTAATTCTGAAGGAGTCAAGGAGCCTTTACATGGTATCAGGAGTTTCTAGAAATAGCAGCCAAATCTCCCTCAAATTACACCCTAGTCCTACAAAAGGATAATTTGGTCCGGAGTACATGATACCTTGGAAAAAAGACTTTCTCGAAATATATTAAACATTTATGAAGCTCTGCTGTACACTTCCTTTTACTAAGCTGAAATATAAAACCGAGATAATTTTCCAACTTTAGATACATTGAAATCTGTTCACTTAATTAAAGGAAAGCTGGCGTTATTTTCATACTCTATGAAATTTTGTCAAGTTTTATAGTATGAGTTATGTATGCTTTCTTTGATTTTTCTTCCTTGCTGGTGATAAAAATATTTTTAAATGTACAGCTTCAACACACTTTGAGAAGATTACAGGTAACAAGCGCCAAAAACTATTTAAATTGACCATATCAAGTAGAACGATTAGGTCCCCTCAAGATTAAAACCGGTGTTCAGTTATAAATAGTTCCACAAGAGGAAGACGGAGATCATGCAGAAAAGTAATATATTTGAAACAATCTAACTTAAAAACTATTTTCGGAAATTTCTCCCTGACTCACAATATTAACAAAATACTATCGAATAGTAAGTATATATACAGTATGGGTGTCAGAAATCACACGATATTTACGTAGCTCAGTGAACATAACACACAATATCGGCGTGTTCTAAGTAAACAGTAAGAGATAGATTTAATATTCTTAACAGAAAAATTTAAATGTACAGAGTTTATTAATGGAATACACAAAACATTGCTCTACGCAAAAAATAACTATCATATTTCGATTTTTAAAATAATTAAATTCATAAACAATTGATGTTATGTTTATTTTTGAGATAAGAATAGTTAACTAAAGATCAACTATCTAATTACACACTATGCTTAAATATTGTTTATAATAATTTTAACTAAAATATTTAGGAATGAAAAAGTATAGTAAACAGCGATTATGTAAAAGTTTCAAATGAGAAGCATAGATCTCAGGATATATGAAAACAACACGCGCCATTTTTTCTATATAGTAGGTGCCGGTTGACCAAACAAAAACTATAACCGGTTGACCAAACAAACTATAACCAACAAACGATGGATCATCAAAAATACAAATATATAAACTTAAATTCTTAAGAAACAAATATAGAATATGTTTTATAAACTTGCCATTTTGATGCCGTTGATTAAAAACCAGCAACAACGTGGGTATAAATTGGAAGTACCGACTTGAAATGATAAAATACTGCTTCCTCATTGGTTAATTTATAAGCATTGTGTCTACGCAGTAAATATAAAACACCACGGAAAATATCTCCCTAACAACATACAAGCCGGTTTACAGTTGATTATATAGGTTTTATTTATTTATATAATTTAATTTTCTTATTTTGATTTATAAACTATTTAATTATCTTATTTTAGAATAAAACAAATTTCCAAAACTTAAATTTAAGCATTTTTTCGGTACATAAATTAAGATTATCTTTGGTCGAATATCAAAGCCATTGCTGTAAGGACAAAATAAAATAAACATCTTACAGTATCGGGAGGACAAAATAAATAAACATCTATCAGTATTTTAATAGTATTTTATCGACTGCAGATGGATAAAAGGCGAAGTCAATACTCGGTGGTATTTGACAAAGTTTAGGTCGCCAAACTACAACATCAGTTTATGTTTTATTTTATTTTAAACAGTTATACATTTTTAAATATTATATATATTGTCGTAGTGTACCTGAACACTGTATATAATAAAGTCGTTATTATTATATTTACTATATTACCGTAATTTGATCGATATGAATTTAAACGTTTTCAGAGAACAAAATTTATATTAAATCGAAATTTTAAGGGAAATAACTCGAATTTCTTTTTATTGAATTATCTCTCTTAGATTCAGATTATTTCTATTTTAAGTCATATTAGATATACCGTAAAACTACATGTATAATATGCATTTTTTTCTCACCAAAATCAAGATTAAAATTAAGGTTACTTATAAAACAAGGTATGAGGCTGCAAAGTTTTTCACCTACGACTCTTATTTTTTTTTTTTAAAACACTATAATGTAATAAAGCTTTATTTTTTAGATTATTTTTTTGTATACTCTTTTACTCTTTTACTTGTTTCAGTCATTGGACTGCGGCCATCCTGGGGCACCGCCTTGAAGTCGATCAGATC
>JAOPJM010000001.1:2956828-2967167 GCA_027124095.1 Muusoctopus leioderma
TATGTAATAGCTGCACATTAAGATATGAGTTCGAACTATATATATATATATATATATATATATAACATGCTACCTAAAATAACTAATCAAGAATTCTGAGCGTGTTACAAGGGGAACGAAGATGGTGGACGTATTTTTTCGGGCAATGGTACACATGGAACGTATGCAAGCACAGTTGGCAAGCATATCATAGATTCAATTATACTTATAATATGAACGTAATTTCTCTCCCATTATGGATCAGTATTACGTCCGTAATAGAATGGTTTAGCCGTATTAACGACAGACAACACTGCAAATTTACCAAGTTTGATGTGATGAAATGTTATCCTCCCACAAATATATCCGTTCTTTAGCTTTCGCCAACAGTATTGTACAAATCCGATATTACGGTAATTATGCACGCAAGGAAATATACAATACAGATGTAGAGAGAGTAAAGGGGGGAATTGACCCTAAAAGTGACTAACGGTGTCCCATGTCAAAAGGTCAACCGAGAACTATGCAGTAGATCAGTATGTCCGAAAGTTAAAACTAGAAGTAAAGGAAAACCCTTGGTCCTATAAAAACTTGCCAGTGACTGATTTTCAATATTTTAATTGGAATTGTGTCAGTGACCAAGTGAGAGGAGTGCGACTAAAATTCTTACACCTCAAGATATAAACGAAAAGTGAATATAACAGTTTTTATGTTTTTAAATGTCTAAAATGGCTCTTCCATTATGAAATTGAAATTCAATAATTCATCCTCGGTAAAAAAAAAAAAAATGCCGTTTGCATGGGGTCACACGCCGAGCCGGAATTGGAATCTATACTTTGGACCTTTTTTATAAAAGGTTTTCTACCTTGTTAGGTGGTTTAAACAGAGACGACGGCCTTCTAATCTCGCGCAATATGAACGGTCATGAATTAGATTTAGAAAAGACCTCATAAAATTATTTCACGAATAAGTTGATACTAATCTTAGTATAGTTAATTTTTTGAACATTACAAATATATTTAGATATGAATAAATTTTACCCTGACCGAAAGCTTAATGAAAGATTATTTCATATCAATAAGAATTCTAATCACGCCCCCGCTTATTCTACGAAATTGAATCCCAAATATTAGTAACCGTATATACTCATTATCCCCAGACTACGTTCATTAGTGCTTCTCATTATTACAATGAGGCGGCGAATTGACAGAGTCGGACAGAATACCTTACGGTATTCGTTCTGGCTCACTGCGCTCTGAGTTCAAATCACGCCGAGGTCAACTTTGCCTTTCATCCTTCCGGGGGTCGATAAAATAAGGTACCAGTCAATTACTGGGGTTGTTGGCCTTGTGCCTATGTTAGAAATTATTATTATTATTACAGTGTTTTTTCCCCTGATGTTTTAGTTGTTTCACTCTTGTTGAACTCCTTTTTTCTTTCAAATTTTTTTATTTATGTATTTATGCATATATTTATTTATGTATTTATTCTTTTTGATAACATTTTCGTTAGTGGATAACTTGTGCATCCCCTTATTAACCATCACTATCACTATTACCACCGCCACCACCATCACCACCACTGCCACCTCCCATCACCGCCATCACCAACACCACAATTATTAATCCCCCCCGCACCATCATCACCACCATCACATCCACCATCTCCAGCAGCACCACCATCACCGCCACCACCATCACCGCCATCACCACCACTGCCACCTCCCATCACCGCCATCACCATTATCACCACCATTATCACCACCACCCTCATCACCCCCAATCATCATCACCATCACTATCAGCATCACTATCACTATCATTATTACCACGCCACCATCACCACCACTACTGCTACCACTATCACCCGCCATCACCGCCGCCACCACCTCCATTACCCAAACCACCACCACCACCCCGACTATCACAGCCACCAACACCACCACTACCAGCACCACCGCTACCACCACCACCACCGCTACCACCACCACCTTATTTACGATCACCATAAACCACAATCTCCATCCAATTACCTGTTTTGGTGGCTATGGTAATTGTAGTCTTAACGAGTGAGAGAGAGAGAGAGAGTGAGAGAGAGTGAGACAGAGGCGAGCAAGAGAGGGCTGTATGTGTATATATGTGTGTGTGGTATCCCATATTTTATATGTGATTATGTATGTATGTGTATACATGTTTGACTAACCACCTTTTTTACACATCTGTGACCTTATTAACTTAATTTAGCAGCTACTCTCCTAATTTTAACACACAACTCTCTCCGTGTTATGTTATATCAGACACATTTCTTCTTTCTCTTATTCTTGTTGTTGTTGTTGTTCTTGTTCTTCTTCTCCTTCTTCTTCATCTTCTTCTTCATCTCCTTCTTCTTCTGCTTCATCTTCATCTTCTTCATCTTCTTCTTCTACTTCTTCTTCTTCCAATTCTCGTTTTCTCTATTTAAACTACTATCATATCTCCAGAAGTATCTCACTTGTTCCACACTTAATTCGTCAGCGACTTAGCTTTATGAAGATAGGCTGCACTACTAATGTCAAACAAAGCGAGATGTTGCACTTTGGTTCAATGTTTGCAAGGATACTTAAACGCAAAAATATGAACACATTATAAATTAACATCTAAGATTTGAATGCAAATGATATTGGATATTATTAGCACCAAATGTATAGCGTAGTACTATGCAAACAGGTCAACGTGACATAAATTCTACAGAAAACCAATGGATTTATAATGCATAGCAATATTTACGTTCCTTAATACATTAATAGTTTTAACCAAGACATAACCATGCATAATTCGTTTTTATGGTACCTCAAAATGTATTGCAAAGTATCTCTTAAAACGTTCAGATTTTAAATTAAATTTCGCCAATAAATTTTAAAATATTTAGAATATTTAGAAATATGTCGTAAATATTTTAATTTTCTTTTGATTAATGACATCGCAGAAATAGTGGAGTATTTAATTAAATGACAAAGAACACACGCTTTTGTACCTATACGTTTTAATTTCAGTTCTCCGGGCTGGGGCCGACTTGTATTTATGTAGGGTCGTTTTCGTTTATCAAAGTGAACCAATACAGACACCCACATACACGTATATATATATATATATATATATATATAGTGTGTGTGTGTATATAATGGAGATCCGTCTGAATTTCAGACGATGAGTGTTCAGTTGTTCGATCAACTGAACTACGAACTCACTGAATTAGCGTGTAAGCGGCTGAGTATTCCACCCCTAACGTAATCAGCCGTCAAAATCAGCGTGAGACACAGTGTGACAAGGCTGGGCCTTTGAATTACAGGTGCAATCCATCCGACGGTCTTCTACAGAGTTTACGTCTACCCAGATTCACTCACAAGGCTTGAGTCAACCCAAGGCTATGGTAAAGATACTTGCCCAAGAAGCCATGCAGTGGGATCGAACCCGGGACCTCGTGATTGCGAAGCGAACTTCTTAACCATTCGGCCATATATATATACACGATGGGCTTCCGTTCAGTTTCCGTCTACCAATTTCACTGACAAGGCATTGGTCAACCTGAGGCTATACTAAAAGACACTTGCCCAAGGTGCCAAATAGTGGGATAGGTCCTGAAACCACGTGGTTACGAAGTGAACTTCTTAACCACACAGCCATCTCTGCACCTATAGTATACAATATTATCATAAAATATAACAAAATAGTATATGTGTGGGTGTGTATTTTAAATGACTATCACAACTCTTCTTATAACATGATTGTATGTAATACTCTATTATATACTATATTTAAATGACAGATTTCTTTTTGGCCTCCACAATAAACAAAACATTTTGATAACGAGGTCATAAGAAGTTTGGCTACTTCTTTATCAGCAATTATCTTTGTTTATGTCTTTATTTAATCAATATTTTGCTAAAAAATAATATTAGATTTCATTATCTATGTGAATAGGTCATCTTATCATTATCTAATTAGGTGAAAACATACTTATTAATTAGAGCATTAAAAGATAAAGTATCATCATCATCATCATCATCATAATCGTTTTTACGTCCATGTTTCCATGCTAGCATTGGTTAGATGGAGATTTTTTTGAGGCAGTATTTTACAGTCGGATGCTCTTCCTGTTACCAACCATACTAAGTATTTTAAGTATGAGAATTCTACCACCAAACTACCTAATGGCAGGACATTTTGTTTTGTGTCTAATGTAAACAAACATCACTGGCCGCTCAGTGATAAACAGTGTCAAGTGGTGACAAGCACACACACACACACGTATACATATTTATACAATGGGCTTCTATCTCAGTTTCCGTCTACCAGTTTCATTCGCAAGGCATTGGTCAGCCCGATGCTGTAGTAGAAGGCACTTACCCAAGGTGCCACTTACCCAAGGTGCCCCTACTGTATTGATACTACAGCAACAGGCAAGTAAACTACCCTCTGTGTTTGGAAGAGTAACTGAATTGGTGTGCCATTGAATATGAGATAGTTCATTCGCTCATCATTTTTACGCCCGCTTTTCCATGTTACTTGGGTTGGATGAGATTTTTTGAGGCAGTATTCTACGGCTGGATGCCCTTCCTGTCACCAACCCTTATTTATTTTTTAAGTAAGGTAGTTTTTCGACCGAGTATCATCTGTAGAACCGCTAAGCTGCGTGATGTATTGTTTATGCGACGTAAACAAAAGGCACCTGTAACCCAAGCAACATCCACAACAAAACCTCGTAAAGACAAACACATACACACACACATATATATATATATACATATATATATGTAAATTTTGGGTTACCTGTTCAGTTAAGCGAGGTAAGACCACTTAGAATCATTACCACCAGCATCTCCTTCACCACCATTACTCACATTACCACAACCATCAACATCCAAACTACTGCACCTACACCACTATCACCACATCCTTCACCAGCACCACCATCACCATCATCTTTCTTCATCATTACTGTCCCCCCCTCTCTAATATTGACTAACTGAGAAAACATAGGATAGAGAGGGCTCTATCACCAACACTAGAGAGGCATGACAACCTCTCTAGTGTTGGTGCCCTGATAAAATACACTGAGTACACTCTGTAAAGTGGTTGGTGATAGGAAGGGCATCCAGCCGTAGAAACCAAACCAAATGAAACATACGAGTGAGATGTGGGCCACTGACCTGTCTAGGAGAGTGGTGACTCCAATCAGGAATCGACGGGGGCCGAAATCACCCGTTCAACCCATGACAAATTAAGTGGAGATAAGGCTTCCCAATCTTTACTTGTTTGAGCAAATAAAACTATTTTGGTGCACTTCGTTCATAAAGTCAAAAAATGTATATAAATATTTTATCCTATAAATATAACTGATTCAAACTACAGAAAATTATTAATTATTTCTTTACTCAAGCTATGAAATCAAGACTTTTATATTTATAGTTTTAGCTTGTATTTTTTACATTTTTTAAATTTTAATTTTCACGGTGCACCTAGCTACATCTTGTGGCACACCACTTGGGAACCGATGGTTTAGACTAATACAAACAGTTCATAAAGTGGAATAGGAGGCCAGTAATTCTGAATAGGAGCTGACTCAGACCGTGTCAACCCGTTCAACCTAAGATAGTATAGAAAACGGATGTAAAATGATGATGACGACAAAGACGATGAGGGAAATTAAAGAAAAAGAAGAGAAATCTGAGAGTTTCTCCTCTTCCTCACAGCAAACTAACTTATTCCTCTTTGTGAACTGTTCCTATTTACTATTTTCTGATGCAGACCATCACTAGTTTCTTTGGATTCTACTGTTTCCCTTTATTCTAGTCTAAGATCGATGAATGTACACAGGCGTTTGTGTGTGTATGTACAGGCACAAATATATTCTTACACTATTCCTATACAGTACACTCTGTAAAGTGGTTGGTAATAGGAAGGGCATCCAGCTGTAGAGATCAAGTTAAATGAAACATAAGAGCGAGATGTCGTCCCCTGATTCATCAGAGAGTGGTGATTCCAATTAGAATCAACGTGGGCCAAAATCACCCATCCGACCCATGCCAGCTTGGTAAACAGACAAAATGATGATGATGATGATGATGATGATGATGATGGTACTATTTTCCATCATTGGACTGTGGCCATGCTGGGGAACTGCACTCAAGGGTTTTACTTGATTATATCGACCTACAGTACTTCGTCTAGTACTTATTTTATCAACTTTGTATGGCAGAACAGCCAAGCCAGCCTGGGCATTAAGGGACATAACCAGCATGGAATGAAATTTATATATCTAACGGGCTTCTGTACAGTTTCTGTCTATCAAATTTCACTTTTTGACTTGATGCTGAAGTAGAAGACATTGTCCAAGGTGCCACACAGTTGGAGTAAACCTGGAACCATGTAGTTGTGAAGCAACCCTCTTCACCACATCGCCATGTTTGTGCCTATATATTTTGCTTTAGGGCAATTTTTAAAATATCATCACTAAAAGTTAATGTTGTCAATTCACAATATTAAGTTAATAATTGTTTCTACCATAGGCACAAGGCCAACAACCCCAGTACTTGACTGGTACTTTATTTTGTCGACCCTGGAAGGATGAAAGGCAAAGTTGATTTTGGCAGGATTTGAACTCAGAGTGCAGTGAGCCAGAATGAATGCTGCAAGGCATTCTGTCTGATGCACTAACGACTCTGCCAATTCGCTGCCTTATATTAAGTTAATAATGCAAACTTACTTGGCATTCGCAGAGCAGCTAATACAGCTCCTTCACCTTTTGAAGAAATTTCATTGATTAAAAAATCTGACAGTTGTTGTAATTTTTTCCCTGTGATTGCAATCAACAAAGATAATTTGGCAAAGTAAGAGTCTGTATCGCATACCTTCTGAGAAATCTTATTGTCTTTCAGAGCAGCAAGAGGACCAAGAATATCTTTTAACTTACTGTTTACATTCAGCAGTCTTGTAAGGTCATAATTATTTTTGATCATTAAATCAAGCTCTTCTTCAAAAACTCTACCAATTTCTTCATTAGTAATTGTTAATGAATTATGAGCCTGAGTTTTTGTCAATACTTCCATACAGACACTTTCGGATTCTTTCTTTGTACAGTTTTCCTTACTCAAGTTATTCTCTTTTGAATTTCCATCATCTTTGGTAATCCTTGAGTCTTTGTAATAGCAAGTTCCTTTGGAACCATTTAAGAGTGGTGTTTGGTGTTTGTTGTACCTATCTCTTTCACCATATGATGTCTTAAGAACTCTAAAGTCATCAGTACCACAAAATGTATTGTGGAACTTTTTCTCAGTTCCATGTCTACCATTTTCTGATTTAGTCATTGGATTGTGTTCATTACTTTGCTTTGTTTCTCTCAGAATTACTTGATTAATGTTTATCCTTTTAGGGGAGAAACCAGACGATTTGTTACCGTCATTCTTAAAATTGTGGTTTTCTCCATAATTCTTAGAATGTAGTGTATGGTATTTTTTATACTCTTTCCTTTCTATATAACCAATGCAATTGTTTACAGTATTAGGACTTGAGTGAAGATTTTTAGAACTTAAAAAATCATTTTTGGAAGTGGGATTTTCCCAGGAATAGTTCTGATTGAATTTCCAGTTCTTAAATTTAAAATTCTTCTCACCCAGCTTAGCCATAATCCAAACACAGATCTGTCAAAAAAAAAAAAAAGAAAGAAAAAGAAATCATTATTAATATAATTAGCTTTAATTCAAAATATTATAATTAATGGTTTAATTAACTATAATAGACATTACAGAAACTAATAACTATTTTATAATAAAATATTTAGATGTTCTGCAATATGTTTAGATGTTCTACAATATTGCTGATCTAAAATGAGGTGCAAGCATCGGTCAACAGGAGTAAGCCAGTAAGATGGTTGGAATGTGTCAGCAGGGAGCCTGGACAAGATGGGAGTAAGCAGCAGTGGAGTGCAAAGTTTCATGGCCTGAGCTTTGGGAAGCTGAGCCCCATTGAATAAAATTCTTAATTTATTCTGTGTATGATGTTTTACCAAGCCCATCTAGCCTGTTCTGCTGGAGGAAGGTGGAGTCACCAGCTTACCTTCTGTGCCTGAGGAGTGGATCCTTGCTCCTCAACAGCTGTCCAAAAGCCCTGGGTGAGGTGGGTGCTACCGCTGGTGCCATGACCAGGTCCTGAAGGCTATAGTAGACACCATCTGCAGTGCAATTAGCCATTGTAAGTGCTTAAGCCAAGTGAAGAAGACCATTGCTTTCGTTAAGTCTGGGGAGAAGCTAACATCAGCTGCCAGAACTACCTCCTCTTGCCTGCTAATAATGGCATAAGACTGGGAGCCGAAAACTGATCTGTGGAAGCAGCTAAGGTTCTCAGAAACTGTCACCATAACATCACTAAAACCAGACATGTTGCTGATCTCAGAAGCTACAAAGAGTTCTATTAGAACTCTTCATTCTCTGGGAAGACCATATTGAAGAGGCCAATGAGAGGAAGAGGGCAAAGTATACAAAGCTGGTAGAAGTATGTTAAAACAATGGGTGGCGAGTGAGGTGTGAGCCTATTGAGGTGAGATGCAGAGGGTTCACAGGCCAGTCTCTCAGCAGAGCCTACAGTATGTTGAACATTACAGGAACCAGTAGGAGAAGGGCTATCAAATTAGCCACTGAGGCAGCAGAAGTTGCTTCAGGGTGGCTGTGGATCAGGGAAGTGAGCCATAGATGGAGTAGTGCTACCTGAACACAACTGGTGTTGATCAACCCCAGCTGGCTTGCCTGGGTGAGGGTGTCTGATGTTGAAAGACCCGAAACATCCTGTGACCCCATGTAACATTACTGGTGATATGTCCAGGTGCATCACAAGATGATATATATTAAAAAAAAAATGTACGACAATATATTTAGATGTATAACAATATATTTAAATGCATTACAATATAATTAGATGTACACACACTAATCGATATCACTTTGTTGAGTACAATGGTAAAATTTCATCTCATCTACCTCCCTCAATTGGTGTTCCCCAAGCCTCTATTCTAGGACCGTTTTCATTTATTATCTCCAACTCATGCTAGCATGGAAACATGGACGTAAAATGATGATCATGATGATGATGAACGACATATCCATGGCCTCAAAATTATTCGATTTTATTCATTATGCAGATGACACATCACTGATTCCCCTTCTGCACATTTAGACATGAATAGAACAAATAATATAAACCATTATTTTTTTACTGTATCAAGTTGGCTAATAGAAAATAATCTCTCACTAAATATCTCAAAAACTAAATATATGTTCTTTTATCATCATCAGAAACATTTCTCCAGACTCAATCTTGCAGCTTCAATTTGACGGTAACAGAATACATATGTTATTCATTTTAAATTTCTAGGAATCATCGTTCATAAGAATCTTAAATAGAAAACATATATTAATCTTCACCTGCAGGAAAATACTCAGCACTATTTCTATCTTATTTTGCACAAAAAAAGTATTTTCCTAGACATGTGCTACTAAACATATATCATACTCATATTAGTTGTCATCTAAACTATGGCATTATTTTGTGGGGGGTCATCATTTTAGTAAAGTCACAAAGTTTCAAAGATGAGCACTGAGACTAGTTTAAAAATTTTTTTTAAATACAACTCTGGACATACTGCCTCTCTTTATAGTAATACTCAAGGTTTAAAGTTTACAGATAGGTGTACACTTCTAGAAATTAAATTTTACAATAATTTATGGTTTGGCATTCTGCCTAAATTTCTGTTGGTTATAGGAGGATTATCAAACAATTCTGATAGAGCCAATTATCCATGTACGTGTAATACAAACAACATTCTCAAGACTCATGCACACTCACAATCTCTTTCAGAAATTATTCCTAAGAAGATAAACTGCTTTAAAAAAACATCCCTAACATTTTCTATAACCTTATAAATAATAGAAACATCAATATAGCACAATAAACATGGAATTTCAGTTCAAAACAGAAACTATCAATTCCTACTGGTCCATTCAATCATGTAAAACCTGTTATCTCTGTATTTGTTAATAATTTATACAGCATTCATAAATGAAGTGTAGTTTCCATCTCTTGTAGTTTCCATCACTAGTATGTAGATTAGCGCTTTTGTAAATTTGCTTATTTATTATGAATTAGCAGAGTCGTTAGCGTGTCAGACAGAATGCCTTGCAGTATTCGTTCTGGCTCATTGCACTCTGAGTTCAAATCCTGCCAAGGTCAACTTTGCCTTTCATCCTTCCGGGAGTCGATAAAATAAAGTACCAGTCAAGTACTGAGGTTGTTGGCCTTGTGCCTATGTTAGAAACAATTATTATTATTAT
>JAOPJM010000001.1:3067793-3077832 GCA_027124095.1 Muusoctopus leioderma
CAATTACATCATCAACGTCATCACTTTACGTCCACTTCCCATGCTTGGGTTGGATTGGTGATTTTGAACTGATTCTGTTCTTATTTGGAGTTACCACTCTGCTAGATGGGTTGGGGGACCACATCTCGCTCATACATTTCATTTGGCTTTGTTTCTATGGCTTGGAGAACTATAATAAACAGGAGCAGACTGAAAACCAAACCTTGATGAACACCTACTTGAACTCTAAATTCCCCACTGAACTCATTGCTAACTCTCACCTTGCTGATGTCATCTCTGTACATGGCTTGCATGGCTCTCACAAGCCATTCCTCTACATATAGTTTTCTTAGCAACCACCAGACTACAGAGCAGAGTACCTGTCAAAGCCTTTTCCAGATGAATGAATGCTAAGTATAGTGGCTTGCTCTTTGATAAGAATTTATCCTGTAGATGTTTCACTAGGAATAGAGTATCAGTGGGACCCTGCCTCAGTACAAACACAAACTGCATATCATAAGTTAATTTTCTTCCTAAATAGTTATGAAAGTAACAGAAGAGTTATAGCACAACTTGGTCCATCAGTTGATAGCTCTGTAGTTGCATCTTTCTAGACCATCCACTTTGACCTTGTAGCAGTTGATGCTGATACTGCTATGCCAGTCATTGGGTGTGACACCTCCCTATATTACCTGGTTTACTGTGTAAGTGAATAGCTTGGGCCCTACTTTGCCAGAAATTGTTAGCATCTCAGCGATTATCCCTGATGGTCTGGTAGCTTTCCCCACCTCCTAATCCTTAATGGCCATTTCTACCATATAACTGGAGTCCAATAACTAACTACTATGTTGGGTCTATTAGGGGTAGTACCTCTTCCTCCTACACATTCTCCACATTCAGCAACCTCTCATAATAACATTTCCAAGCCTCTTTCTTCTCAGTGTCAGTGACATACAATTTTGCAATCCAGATCACCTTGTGCCGCTGATTATCTTGTCGAACTTTGCAAACATTTTGTTTTCAGCCTTCTCTGTGCTGTGTAGACCTACTGTCCAGCTTCTCATTACAAGATATTGTCCTTTGCTTCTGCCTTTCTTCCTGTCTTACACACACACACACACACACGTATATATATATTCCTAATTCAATTTTTATTGTAACTATGAAATCATTAAAATTTCTGGTTTCTTCTAAATTATATCTTTTTTTTTATAAGATAAATAAGATAAAAATATATTAAGTATCAAATATATTCTTTTCATTTATTTTATTTATTTTTCCTTTTTTACATTTATATGGAAAAAAATTCCAGATACCAAAACAAAGAATACATTAAAATACTTGATTTGATTTTATTCTGCTAACATTGATTTGGATTAAGTATTAATACCTGGAATATATATGCACACATGCATATGTATGTATGTATGTATGTATGTATGTATGTATGTATGTATGTATGTATGTATGTATGTGTGTATGTGTATGTGTGTGTATGTATTTATGTAGTATGTATGTATGATACATGAACAAATAAATATTTTGATGAAGATATTTTTATGTAGACTTTCGTTTGACAGATGACAATTTTATATCAAGGAGAAAAGATAATATGATTTACAGGAAGATTTTTCTATTTATTCAACATTTTTTTGAATGTTGTAAAGGAGACATATGTAGACAGGAAATTACAGAATGGTATTGGAGGCTAGAGAAAACTGTTGGATCATCACAGATAATCACTGAAGTGCTGATTCAGCAGAGTTGGCTGAAGTAACACGATTTGATTTTATTAACCAGGTACAGGCATGATTGTGTGGTTAAGAAGTTTGCTTTGCAACTATGTGGTTTCGGGTTCGATTCTACTGTACAGCATGTTAGCAAAATGTCTTCTACCATAGCTTTGGGTCAACCAAAGCCTTGTATGTAAAATTTAGTAGAGGGGAAACCTGCTGGAGTGACCATTCCTGTTCACCTGGTCTTTTGGTGCCTTTAGTGGAGCCCACTCAGTTGTAAGCATTCAGGCCAGGTCTCCAGTTTGAGGATAACTTCTTCCTTTCCACCCACCAGTTTTGAAGACCTGAAAATGGTCTTTTGTGCTGCCATTTCTCCTCTAAGTGATAAAAATAAATTACAAAAAAGACTGCAGTAATGTTTTTTGATGACATTACTGATCATTGGTATGTTAGTAAAACTATAAACTGCTACAAAGGCAAATGGGGTACCCTAAAGAAAGAAAATGACGGACGAAAGTTAAATGGATAAAATAATGATTTTTAATATAGCCACAAGGCCACCAATTTTGGTGGAGGATATGGTCGGTTAAATCAACTACAGTGGTAATTATTTTATTGATCACAAAAGATGAAAGGCAAAGTCAAACTCGCCAGGATTTGGACTTAGAATGCAAACAGATGTAAATAGATACCACAAATCATGTAATCAGTTGCTATACCATTTCTGCCACTCATCACTCTTGTATCAAACAAATTTTATGGACTGAGCAATGAAATCTAATGAACTAAACATTAATGGACTAAACATTGAAATCTAATTGACCAAACATTAATGGACTAAACATTGAAATCTAATAGACCAAACATTAATGGACTAAACAATGAAATCTAATAGACCAAACATTAATGGACTAAACAATGAAATCTAATGAACTAACATTTTAATGGATACACCTATGGAATTTAATGGATCACATATTAATGGGCTAAACAATGAAATTTAATGGACCAAATAATGAAATAAAGCTGGTGCAAGATAAAACTATAATGGGGATGATACAGATTGTGTTTGTGTCAGAATGAAAAACTACAAGTTTCATATATCTATTGAAACAGTTTCAAAAGAAGACCTTGGAGAAGAAAATAGCTTTAACTTGCATTTATTGATCTATGAAAGACATTAGATAAAGCCCTGATAAACAATGAGCAAGCTAGATATATATATATATATCTTGTTAGGATTACTCACACTATGTATGAAGGGACTAAAAGTTGGATGGAAATTTGTAATTCATTGAATGGCATTTCAAAATCAGTTATGTGAGAAATTTAAGAATCAGTTATGTGTTTGTTAAGGCTCTATCTTCAACTCACTACTCATTAAGTACGCTTTTGAAAATACTATGATGGTTGCTTGAAGAAGTTTCTGTATATCTTTATTTCAGAATCAATCTAAAAGTCTCAAAAGAAGCTAAAATATAAGAGTGAACTCAAGACTATAAGCTTCAAGAACAACCTGGTCAAAAGTAAGAAGTACTAGCAAACTCCCACAAAGTTCAAATTCACCTCATTTAATATGCTAAAAGAATAAATAGTTAATCTTCACTAATCATAACTTTCAAGAATATTTATATATATACATTATTTAAGTAGTTCTATAGAGGTTTGTTGTTTTTTTTGTTGTTTTTTTAAAACTTATTTTAGAAAACGTGAGAAGCTATAGTTTTTTTTTCCCCCTCCAGCAAAAATTTAAAATGACTTAAGATACATATTTTGTGTAACCACTCATCAAAAGCTGGTGAATCTACAATACTGTAACACTTTGATTTAAATTTGGTGATATAATAAAAGTCATAAGTGGGAGGAATATATTTTTGTTTGTTGTTTCTGTTTTTAATTATTATGAGCTGGTTCAGAAGACAGGTTAATATGCCTTTTGGGTCATGTTTTAACAATTAATGATTTGCAATTACAATAATTAAAATAAACAGTGAATAATATCTTCCAATTAAAGCCTTCAAATTACCTTCACTCTGTAATTTTCTTTCAATGGCTCTAAACTCAAAGTCAAACACTAGTTCATTTTTAGACAGTAATAAAATTGTTTTTGAAAATGTTCTTTTTAATTAACACATTTGACAATCAATCACTCCTTAACTAGCAAGATCATAGTTCTAAATAAAACATTAAAAGTATTGCAAAATAAAAATATACCTTACAATGTTTCTAACAAATTAAATTCACAATATTGTTTCAATTTCCAATCAGAACAACTACAATTACTGCACTAATTAATACTTTTAGCAAGGAATGACTTTATCAACTTCTATCTCTCTCTCAGGACTTTAAGCAATCATGTCAGGTTAATAAAGTCAGTATTTCTTCTTGTAAAAATATATATTAAATATATATATATTAAAGCAACATCTGACAAAAAGCAAAATTATTAAGATACAGAAAACCAATCTGATGTGATAACTAAATCAATAAGAAAATGAGGATGAAACAAACAACCAAAATCAAAGTCTGACTTTTCTTTCTTTTTTTTTTAAATAATTCAAAATAATGTTGTTGTTGTTTGTTTTGTTTTTGTTATTTTGCATTAGTGTCAATCTTTCAAAAAGAAGAAATATTTTGAAGTAGATAAATGTCAAGTGTCATATGACTGTAATAACACTTTTCTAGTATAGCTTTTAGATTTGAGCTGAGCAACTATGGGCTCACACCTTTCCTTTTTAGTGGAACATAACTGGCATAAGTAAATATGACTTTAATTCAAATGTATAATGAATCAGTTATCTGATTTGATGTAAAATAATATACATATCCACTTTTTTCAGACAAAAATATTCCATTTATCCATTTGCCTTCTATTTTCGTCCATTTGTGAATATCTGAAGTTAAATCAATAATACAACAGTAATGCATAGATTTTTCTCCACCTAGAAGCAACATTATGTCTATGAACAAATTTACAACTTTACTCAAACATCTAACATTAATATTTACATCAGCCTATACAAAATTTGAGGCAATTCAGGAAAACAAAATTGTATTATTTTCTGATATTTGATATCAAGAGATCTAAAAGCACTAAATAAGATATTAGCCCTGATAATATCAATCAATGAGGATCAATATAACAAGAATACTTGAAACAAAAACAGCAGCATGACTCAAGACTTGTCATAAATTTTACTGCTTTTTCTTTTACAGATATTTCATAATATTGACACCATTAAATGAGTACACAAGATTTTTCTGAAAGGAATACAACAATGGTAAAAAAATGATCGAATTTCCTAAATAAAGGAAAACAAATTCTAGCATGCTGATTTATCTAGTCTAATGAATGGAGATTTGGATGTGACATAACTTAAATGTCAACAAGACCTAACTGCTATAGTGTGTCAAATCAAACTTAGATAAAGCTGACAAACCTTTGAAGAAAAGAGAAATCAATACAAATTAAATAATTAAGTTGTATATTTGTTTTAGATAAAGTAATGTTGTTTAGACCCAGGCCAACTCTGAGATCCATCAGACTTATGACCAAAGGAATTCCAGCTATAGGTGTGTGTAGAACTACATAATCTGATGTGTCTTTTCCTTATTTAATGTAGTAGGGTATAATTTGAGGAAGATTTTGTTGCTATTCTAGCAAGTTGAGTGACCATGTAGAAGCTCCCTCGTTGGCTCAATACAGTAATGAATATCCTTGTAATGGTTAAACTTATGTTGTCAGAAAATTATACAACCGAATACATTAATCATTGAGGGTGAGGAAGGTAGCACCCATGACTATTGCCGGATCTCTCAAACTGGAGAGATCAATACAGTTGATGTCCAGTTTTGAACAACTTCTGTAGGTTGCCATCTGTAGGCAGGGAGGAATTTCCAGAGGGTTACAGATCTGGGGAGAAATGATTGTGAAAAGTGTTTAGAGTGGAGGTTTGTTGAGTGAGACACAGTAGGGATGATGAGAAAATGAGAGATTGGTACATCTGGTAAGCTGGGTAGAGGTTGTATGCAATGGCTGCGGCCATTGTAATAGCAATAGAAGAGGCAGAAAGAAAAACAGGGATCCATTGGATGTAGCATGTTGGTGAGTGAGTATTTACCAATCTGCCAAAAGGCCTTTGTTGTATACAGTCTAGGATGTTTGTGTGTACAGCAGCAGCAACATTATTCCAAGGTATGTGAGTGGTACTCCAATCTGTGTTGCATGTGTGTTTTGTAAAGAAACAGCATTTAATTAAAGCTGAAGTGTGTTCTAGCTCTGAAGAGAAAGGCTAGTCTTTGGGAAGAAAATTTGACAATGCTATACATGTGACATCATCATAGATTATGAGTCTTAACATTTGTAGTGACTTTGAGAACTTTAGTTATGTGTCATTTGTGCATAGGGAGCATGTAGGGGAAAACGATTTCCTTGATATATTCCCTTGAATGTAAGTAACTGTGGTTTGGTATTACTGTAATTTTGGAAAAATAAATTCTTTTATTTGTTATTTTTTTTAAATCATTATTTGGAAGCAAACTTAGATGATTACTAAAAAATCAAAAGTGGGATAAATAGGTTTGCTGTGGGGAAGAGGAAAAATCCAATGGTTTGGGCAGAACCCTTCACCAGTGTAGACAATCAGTAGTTTCCACAGATCCTACTGAGTAATTTTGTTAATATTTATTGTCGTGGAATGTTGAGGGTATGAGAAAGCTAAATATAACAATAGATATAGTGATGTTACGTGTGGATAACACCTGTGTGTGAACGTTTAAGGAAGAATGAAGGCTGGTGCCATCAACTTATGAGTAAGTATGGTTAGAAATACCTGCAAGAAAGTCATTAATGTACAGGGGGAAGAATGCGGGAGACATAACTGAACCTTGAAGCACACCTGAGTTGATAGAATGTATATGTTATGGAAAGACCCATCAGTGCATGCTTCAAAGGAGTGGTCTGAAAGAAAATTTCCACTCAAAGAGAGGATAGACAAATGTGGCCAAATAATGGACAACTTAGCTAGATTCTTATGGCAGATACAGTCAAAGGCTTTGCTATTATCATGTGCAAAAAGATTACTTTTACCAAAGTTCTCAAGGGCAAGAAACCAATGGTGTGTGATATGGAAGAGCAAGTTTCTGGTAGATCTGGTTCTACATAAATCATACTGGTGGTCAGCGAGAAGGGAGAGAAAATCAAAGGGATGAAGGAAGTGATACTTTATAAGTGTTTTCATCACCTTTAAGATGCTGGAAGTTAGGGTGATAGGTCAGTAGTTAGCAAGATCAGAGATGTTGCCCTTTTTTATTGAATGTTTCCATAGATTGGGATAAATCACTGTAGGGAAAGATTGAAGCATTTGATGAGGATAAAAGCTAGCTCTAAATCCTACTAGTTGACTAGTATAGAAGTGACAATATTAGGGCCAGTTACCTTATTCGATGAATGTGTACATATAATGTTGAAACATATTGCATGGAGAAGGAGAGATTGGGAGGAGCCTTGTAGAGTAGGGTGCATGCAGTGTAGTGTTGGGAGCAAAATAAACTGCAAAAATGATGGATTTATCATAAAGCTACTTACAGAGCCATCTTGGTTAATGAGTGGCAAGGAGAAGGATTCTGCAATGCTAGTAAAGACTCACTTGGAAAGAGACCAGAAGACCTGGCTGCAATTTTAGAGTTATAGAATATGTGAGCTGTGCAATGCATGAAGGCATCCTTTGCTTTTCTGATGGTTGTCTTGCAGGTGTTGTAAACAGTATTCTTCTCTTGTTCAACTGCAGTGAAGCTGCAAGTGAATCACTTGACCGTTTTGTTGGTGTGATGTTTGGTTATATGGGGGATGAGATGAAGTGTAACTGGTGGGCCAGAGGTGAAGCAAAAGAGTAGTCAGCATTGAACTGGCAGAGTTGTGACCAGTTGGCTGAATTGAAATATCAGAAGGTTTGAAGGCAGGAGATCTTATGCAGTAGGAAAATATTAGATGTATTGCTTTCAAGAGGAAATACTCATACAAATCAATGATGGCAGAGATAGAGATAGCCAGGTAAACATTGGGTTTAGAGGTAAGAAGGTGGTCAAGAGTGTGTGAACAGACAGTTATGGGGACATCATTCAATATATCACCACCTGCCTGATTGATCTAAATCCATGCCATTGGCCCATATTTTGTTTTATAATTATAAAAATGAATAGGTGAGGATACTATCTGATGTAGAGAATTCAATTTGAGGGTAATGCAAGAGTAAAGAGGATGAAAAGAGGAGTTGTGTGGATTGAAGTTACTGAGGAGGATGCTGACTTTTGAGAAAGGTGAGTTGATGAAGTCCTAAATGCAGGATGGGAGAACTGCTGGTAGTTGAAGATGTTCAAAGATCAGTGGAATCTGCAGATAAATTTGAGGAATGAGAAAGAGAAACTTTGAACCAGAATAACTCAAAGTCTTTGTTATTGTTATCAACATTGGCGAGGAGAGTGGTGGGGAAAGTGGATCCTACATAAGTACAGATACTGCCTTTCAGTAAAAAAAATGGATTATAGAGTATAGTCTGGACAGCAGAAGTGGGTTAGAGATAGAGGATGGGAGATTTGTATCTCAGAGAGGAATAAGATGTGTGGTTTGTATGTTAGTTGAAGATGATAGGTAGAATCAAGGTAAAACTAAACTCAACAGATGTTGCTTGTTGTTGTTTAGCTCCAAGTCAGCATTGGTCATGCAGATCTATTATCAAAGGCATTCCAGCTGTGACCATCCTGTCTTTTTCTTTTGTGCACGGAACCCAAGACCACATTATCCAATGTATCCTTTTCTAAAACATTAGGGTATGACTTGAGGGAATTTGGCTGCTATTTCTAGCAAGCTAAGGGACCATGTAGAGGTTCCCTTGTTGGCTCATCTACAGGATGGTGTGGATGGAGGGTAGGTTGTCTAGCTGATTGATTCTTGTTCTTCTTTTGAGACAATGGTTACCCTAAGTGCCAATAGCTTTTTGTTTATTAATACTTAATGTTATTAAGATGCTGCTTTTTGGCATGGAAACACCAGAAACTATATAACATCAAATATATACAGGTAATTAAAATTACTTTACATCTCTATTGAATCATGCTATAAGGTCATTAATTGGTATAAGAAAGTGGAATAATTGGTGATAGAATTAGTGATAATTACAATTAACATAATTTACAAGATTTAATCAGAATATCTGAATAAAGGGAGATGATAGCCAGTGTTTTAGTAAAAGTAGTAAGTCAAGTGTATGTTTAGACGAAACTACAAACACCCTAGACTACATCCAAAAGAAGGCCATTCAGCTAAATCACCAACAAACTTGATCACGTTCACCTAGGGTTAAACAACAAACACTAGTTCGCAGACATGCTATGTCTAAATTAATATGATTTAGGATGGTTTTATTGGCAGAATAGGTAGAGCATTGGACAAAATGCCTTGCAATATTTAGCTGTGTCTCTTTACATTCTGAGTTCAAATCTCACTGGGGTCAACTTTCATTCTTTTAGGGTTAATAAAATATGTACCAGTTATCATTGTTGTTGTCGTTTAACATCAAACTGGCCTGCTCAAGCAAACCTATGACCAAAGGCATTCCAGCATGACCATGAGATGGTCACGGCTAGAATGCCTTTGATCATAGGTTTGCTTGATCACAGTTGACCTGGGTCTGAACAACAACAACAACAACTACAAACAAACTCTTTTTTTAAAAAAATAAGTTAGCCAAAGGAGGAGAGCAGTGTCCATGATCTTTGCAGAGCATCTTAGACTGGTGAGACTGAGACTAGAGGTCAATGTCTGCAGGAAAAACATAGGCAGGAAAGGAACTCCACATGGTTACAGTTCTGATGAGGAAGGACTTGCTCAAATGTTTTGTGCAAGAGTTGAAAGGTTGACACGCAGTAGGGTGGTGCGAGAAGGAGATACAGGTCTGTTGGGTGGGCCTGGGTGGAATGGGTATGCAGCTAGCTAGTTCCAAAGAGCAGAGGCCATTGCAACAGCAGCAGCAGTAGTAGTTGTTGTAGATAAGAAAGAGAGAGGAAGCAGCATGTCTGTGAACCCGTGGTTGGTGAGTGAGACGGATGACCTTCTTTTAAATGCAGTCTAGGATATTTGTAGTTAAGCCCAAATATACCCTTGACAAGCTACTTTTTACTAGTCTAGGATATTTGTAGTTAAGCCCAAATATACCCTTGACAAGCTACTTTTTACTAGTCTAGGGTAACTGTAGTTAAGCCCAAATATACCCTTGACAAGCTACTTTTTACTAGTCTAGGGTAACTGTAGTTAAGCCCAAATATAC
>JAOPJM010000001.1:3108528-3121904 GCA_027124095.1 Muusoctopus leioderma
TATATACATGCATACATATATATATACATATATACATATATATACATATATATATGCATATAGATATATAAATATATATATATATATATACACACATATATATATATACATATATATATATATTTGTACGTACACACACACACACACACACACATACATACATACATACATACATACATACATACATGGACCCAACACTGTGTTGTATGGTAGACAGAATCTGAGGTTTAAATAAATGGCTTACAAGACCAGTTCAGTCTCTGTATGAGAGTACTATACCTAAAGTCAGAATTGATAATGAATTCAATAAGGAACTTAGAATATATATGGGTGTTCACCAAGGCTCTGTGTTCAGCTTTTCTTCATTGTAGTACTTGAAGCACTAATAGAGGGGTTCTGGACTGGATGTTATTAACAACTTTTATATATTGATATCACACAGCAGAATTTGTCAAAGAGCTGCAGAAAAGGTTATAAACCTAGAAGAATTGTTTGAATTAAAAAGCTACCATGGTCAACATGACAATTACTAGTTCTCAGTTATTAATTTGTACAAGTTAATAACTGTGTAGTTGAATAGGCGAATAACAAAACAAATAAATCTTACCTCGGTTATATGGTCATCCTTCTCCAGGTAATTGGAGGGCAGGCACCAAGGTAAGAAACATGATTCGCCTATTTCTTAACTGAATTCCCTCTTGATTCTCGATTCAAAACCTTACACAATTTCTGATAGCCACCAGAAGGATGCAAAACAGACCCAATGTTTTTTCATCTATGCTGGACACACGCCATTGCTCAACCTGACGTCACTTTCATCTTTATTCTCTCCCCTTTCCATACCTGCTCTTCATAAATGCCCATCACATTACAAAGTGAGAACCAATTCCAGTGGGATTCCTCAATATGTAAGAAGATAGTCGGTAGAAACTCAATACTGAGCAGTTAGTGGCAGTAATGGATACATAAAGAGTGCAATGGGATCTCAGGCAAACTAACATAAAACTAGGACTTTAGATGTTCCAGGTGTAAATGCATAGTTAGGATCAGAACCAGCCACAAAGTGAACTCCATGGATTGCTTAAATAACTACCCCAGTGACATAATTTGAAGTGAAAGTATAGTAGCTAGGGTAAGAAAGACGTGAAAGAAACTCACTGAGTTGTTATCTCTGCTAATAGCAAAGGGATTCATTCTCATTTTGTTCAAAAGGCAGACTGTACAATGTGTGTGTGTAAGAATGCTACAAGGAATCAGGTATAGCAGAGTGGTCAAGAAGCTTACTTTGGAATCATGAAGTCCAGGGTTCAATCCCTCTTTATGTCATCTTGGGCAAGTGTCTTCTACCATAACCTCGAATCGACCTAAGCCTTGTGAGTAAAATTAGGTAGAGCCAGCTTTGTTACACACTTTGTCACACTGATTCTGCTAGAGAATTACATTAAGGGGACGTGTGACCATTGAATACTCAACCACTTACATGCTATTACAATGAGTAGGTAGTTCAGTTGATCAAACAACTGGAATACCCACCATTGAAACCGACGGAGAATCCATTTACTATTTTTTTTTTTTACTACATGGTAATGGAACACAGATGGTAAATGTGCTTGATTGTGGAGAGAAATGAGTTGAGTATGGTCCATTGGATGTACAATATCAACTTGCCTGAAAGCAGAGTGCAAATGAGATGAGACGACAGCTAATCATTACAGGCATTAGCATCTATGTTTAGGGAAAGGCAGCTAGGCTGATATGGAAACGCAATGCATGTGCTTGGAGAAAAGGTGTCAGGTTGTCATGTGCTGACAGTGGAAAGTATCCATGGCAGAGGAATACTAAGGAAGTCACTGGGAGAATTAGGGGGGTCAGATCCAAGGCAGTGATGCTTCACAAACAAGACAGCATAATTAAGAACACTGCTATGTCATACTACAGGCCAATTCAATCCCTGCCAGCTTGGAATAATGAACATAAAAATGATAATGATCATAGATACAAATAAACACAGACACACACATAAATACAAACACACCTGAGCTGTAGAAAGAAAAACATTAGTTTCTATAATTAGATATTAAAAATCATTGAATTATAGAAAATAAAATGAGTATCTTTGAATTAACAATTATTATTTAAATATAACATGAAGTAAGCACTGTAAAAATAAAATAATGTTAAAAAGTTAAAGAGACAAATAAATTCAATAAATATTTTAAAAACAAAAACAAACATTACCACAAGAATACATATCGGTATATTTTTATGCTAGAATATAACAGTTCCTTTCACAGATTTTTAAATATGATTTGTTTCCTTCTTCCAATACAACTTCAGCTGAAAACAATAGATTTTTCACAGCAGAAGAATTAAATACAAACTGTTTTCATCTGCATATGATGCCAACATATCTTCATATGATTTTTGGTTAATACCAATATTGGTATTGAAGGAAGAAATCAAAACCATTAAAAGTAAAAGTGGATAGACACACTCCAGATCCATATGATTTTATTGTTTAACATTTTAACAATTTGGTATAGTTTCACAACAAAGAAAATCTTTAGAACAAATACAAGAAAGGCATATTTTGATCTGAGGAAAAGGTATACAGAAAATATTTGTTTAATTTATTATTATTATCTAGCAAAGAGTGTATTTGGCAAATATCAAGGTAATAACAAAAGGCAAAGGGTTATGGAGACAATAGACATATGAAGGAGGAAGGAATTTTGGAAACAAGATTCAGATTTGATATTTCAAAATTATAGAGAAATATCAAAGCATTTAGATCTATGAAATAGATAAATATAATTCACACACACAAGCACACACACAACATACTCACACACATGCACATACAAACACTTATAAAACACACAAGAATATCATTATCAGATTGCACTAATAGTTACAGGTTTACAAAAACAGATTAGCTTGAACATTGTCGGAAGAAGAGTAAATGGTTGGACAAGGTAAAAATGAACAACTATGGGATAAATGGGCTGTGCATGTGGCTTACCACTCCGAAATCTGGAAGATCCATCATTGCAAGAAGACTTTCAAGCTACAAGAATACATTAATAAATTCTCACATCATCTAGATTATGAACAAAATTTAAATAGTTGTTTTTATCTCTATAAAACATGGTATTATGATAAATGCAGTGCATAGAACTTCTTTTTAAGTGTATATATTGTTTTTTTTTACTTGTGGGCAAAGGCAAATTTGGTAGAGGAATGTTATATCTGATTACATCTACCTCAGTATATTACTGGTAGTTATTACAGATCTTGAAGGGATGAAAGACAAAGTTGATCTCAGCAAGGTTTTTAAACTCAGAATTTAGCAATGCTGCCAACTCTGCAAATAAGGATGCCCCTATGCAGTCTCTCGACCTGCTAGAATTAGCAGCCAAATTTATTTCAAGTCATACCCTACCGTCTTAAAACAAAAAAAGAAAGGACACATTGGACAATGTAGTTCATGATATACAAAAAGATGAGGTGATCATGGCCGGAATGCCTTTCATCATAGGTAAACTCAATTAGTGCTGACCTGGTGTTAAACAACACCAGCTCTTCAATGTAACGAAGATTCCACAGAGCTGTAAATAATAAATCCAATGTTTTAGACACTTGTCCTCCCCTGGAGAGAAATAATAATAGAGACTAATACCACAGTTGCAGAAAGACAAATGAGAAAGGGAAAAGGTGAAAGAGTAATGTAAAGTGGTAAGTATGGGGAGACAGGTGGGGGAAAGGGGCAGTGTGAGTAGTGTGAGAGGTGGTTTGAGTTTGTGTTTTGGTGAAGATGAGGGTTGAAAGATGTAGGGCTGAGTGGTGGCAGGCTGGAAAAATGAGAAATAGATAAACTTTTATGGATTAAATTTTATTGATGCAGACCACCACCAGCTTCTATAGATTCCAGATCTTACCTTATTACACTTTATTCTGCGAGCTTGTCTTTGCACTATGCCTCACTTATAACTATTTACACAGGATTTACACCACAAACTTTTATCCAGCCTGCCGCCAATCAGCCCTAAATCTTTTCACCCTCATTTTCACCAAATCACGAACTCATGCCACCTTCCACACTACCCACACTGTCCTTTACACTCCCCCCCCCTCTCTCTACATCTACTATTCCACAATACTCTTTCATCTCTTCCTTTTCTTATTTGCCTTTCTGGGACTGTGGTATTAAAAAGTTAAAGTCTGTCTCAAGCCTACAGGTCCATTAGGCTGGAGTTTATCCAAATTATGTGGATAAGACTCTCCCCTGAAAGGGATGCCAGTTCATTGCAGGGTTAACCCCAAGCTGTTGTTGGTACTCATTTTCAGCTGAGTGGACAGGAGCAGAGTGAAATGAAGTGCCCTGCTCAACGATACAATGCACTGCCTGATCCAGGAATCAAACCCACGACCTGACAATCATGAGCCCAACAGCCTAAACACTAGGCCATGCACCTTCACTGCTGTATTAGCCTCTATAATTTTTCTCTCTGAAGAAGGAAAAGTGTCTGAAATGTTGTATTTTTCACTCCTCATGACAAAACAAGGCACTGTAATTTATTGAATTTTTTACAAACTTTTATAGATTAACTTTTGCTGACACAGACTACCATCAGTTTCTTTGGGCTATGGATCTTACTATGTAAATTAATTCATCTCAACATTAAGACCAGAACATGTCCATAGCGGTCACCTTGCCTGCTAACAAAGATCAGATTTTCCTCTAAGAATGAAAATTAATAATTTTCTGTGAAATTAATTCTTAATTTCTTGAAATTATGTTCCCTTTTCTTTGCGAGTCACTAACAATTACCACTAGCTTTTCATTTTCTTTCTCCAACAAATTACAATTCATTTAGAGTTCTGTGTGTGTGTCATTCAGTACATCTCCACCTACCTGAATTATTAATACAAACAACTCACTAAACAAGGAGCCAATGAGGGAGCCTCTATGTGTTTGTTTGACCAACTAGAAATAGTAGCCAAATCTCCCTGAAATCACACCCTACAATCTTAAAAAAGGAAGGGCACATTGGATAATAAAAACTGGATGGTCATGGCTGGAATGCCTTTGACCACAAGTCTACTTGATCAGGGCAACCATGGGGCTAGACAACAACAACAACAGTAACAACACCAACTATTGTCCTCCAAAGTGGTTCACTGTAGTCATATGAGCAATAATTATTGAGCAATAATTAAATAATAATTATACCTTGATTACCTACATTGTCTTTACTGTTAATTATAATTAACAGTAAAGACAATGTAGGTAATCAAGGTATTTCCCTACATTGTTTCACATTTTACTGATAACTGCAATCTTCTTGGGGGAAATGATTATTAATTTTGACTACATGAGCCAACAAAAGAGCTCTGTGTGGTCGCTCACCCTACTAGAAATAGCAGCCGAATCTTCTTCAAATCATACCCTACCACCTTGGAAAAAAAAAAGGGACATTATATAATGTAGTCCCACATACTCCTAAAAAGGACAGCATGGTCGTGGCTGGAATGCTTTTGATTATAGGTAAGCTGGATCAGGGACGACCGGGGCTAAACAACAGAAATGTGATGAGCCAACAAGGAAGCTTATACATGGTCGCTCGACCAACTAGAAACAGCATCCAAATCTTCCTCAAATTACACCCTACCATCTTGGGAAAGAAAAGGATACATTAGATCAGACACTCCCAACCAATGTACCACATATTGTCTGCAGTGTGCTATGAATTTTTGAGGCAAGATGGAAAATTCCAAATTATTCAGAAGACTTTAGCATTTTTAATGCACTGCACTGGTGCATGTGTATGTCTTTGCATCAAAGTGCAATATGTTTGCCCATCTTTGATTTAAAACAATTTTCATTCTCATTTTTATATAATATAACTTTTAAACAGCTGATGGTGTGCCATAACACCTTTAGTGCCTTATTCAGTGTGCCATGGATTGAACAAGGCTAAAAATCACTGCATTAAATAATGTAGTCATACATAATGATTACAGCTGGAATACATTTGATCATACGTTGGCTCAACTCAATCAGACTTGACCTGGGGTTAAATAACAACAAGACTATATTAAATTATGTCAGTAAGTGAAGTTAATAATGATAAATAAGTATATCTTTGCATGTTACTTAGTCTGCAATCTTTCCTTGTATTTTCTTCATCAATTAACCCAGTTTCAAGTATTGATCAATAGTCAGAAAAAGACATTTATATACACTGATCTTCTTTGATGCTCTAACCTAAAACCATCGCTATTTCATGCAGCAACAAGTTACAAGACATGCAAATGTTTAATCTCCAAATATCTCGGTTTGCTTCGATTGATTTCTCACATAGACATAAAGGCTTCAGATTTATAAGGTGGAAGAAATGGAATTTTGTAACATTGATGCCTTCCTTTTAAGAGCATTAAGGAGGTAACTGAAGTGAAATAGCTACAACTAGAAATTGAAACCAGATCATGGGGTTGACTATCAGCTTACCTCTACTCTACACACTTAATATAACTCAATTTAGCTTGAGTCAATGAGGGGCCCTTCTATGTGGTCACTCGACCTTCTAGAAATAACAACCAAATCTCCCTTAAACTACACACTACTGTCTTTAAAAAAAGGAAGGACAGAATGGATAATATAGTTCGAGATATACTACCTGAAAAAGAGATAAGCTGGTCACAGCTGGAAAGCCTTTGATCGTAGGTCTGCTCATTCAGAGCTCACCTGGTGCTAAGCAAGAACAACTCAGTTTAGATATATTAATAATGTGGAGATCTTTAAAAAATACATAGAAGTAGTATGCTATAAACAGAAGCACAACAATAAACAAAACCAAAGCCTCACTTTAAAACAAATAACAAACAAATTTTTTAAAAAATCATTCTTTTCGCAAAGATATATGTTAATAGAAATCATTTTTTTTTTTCCAACTAACTTATATAATGTTTCAGTTGTTTGATTCACCATATTTTAATAAGAAATAAACACATGAATGTCTTCCAATAAAGCTACATATTATATAATATAACATCATACACGGGGAAAGTAGAACAGCAAATATCCTTTGATTTATGGTGATTTATAGTTTTCAAAAAACAAAAATGGTTAAATTTAGTTACCCAATGAAAAATAGAGAAAAATCAAAAAAAATCTAATTAGTACTCAATAACAATAAATAACAATAGTGAAGTATTGTGTTCAAAACGCGGAAAAAAAAAAAAAACAATTTCAATATGTATAAAAATTTATATAAAAGAAAATAGAAATATTAGAAAACCCATCGAGTTGTCCTCCACTCCACCAAGAAAAATATCAGTGAAGTGTTTATTGCCATAAAATCATTTAGATACTTTATTGGTAAACCCAACATCAACAGTTCCATAAATAATCATGCCCACCAAAAATAATAATAATAATAATAATAATAATTTTACTAATATCACAACTTTGTCTAAACTGTGGTATTTAAAAATAACATTTTAAATTAATGATTTATTGCATATGTATGAAAGACAGGTTTCTAAGAAAATACCTTTCAAAAGAATGATTTCTTTTGATTATGCAATACTTTTGAAGAGAAATAGTTGCTGTTTTTTTTTTTGTTTTTTTTTGTCTCAGTCAGAGGTGGAAGAAGGGCAGTGCCCATTACCCGAAGCCTCCAAAGACTGGTGGGAGGAAGTTATCCTCAGACCGGAGACCTGGTTCAAATGCTTGCAACAGAGTGGACTCTACTAAAGTACCAATGGGCCAGGTGGTGGTGTTAAACCAGATGACAGATTAAATCCAAGAACAGATACAATCCATTTGACAGGCTTTTGCACAGTTTCCATCTACCTAATTGAATTAAACTTAGTTGTTGTTTAAACTCAAGCCAGCTCAGGTTGAACTGACCTCTGGTCAAAACCATTCCAACCATGACCATCCCATCTGTTCTTTTTTTTAAGATAGTGCATTTAGAACTACATTATCCAACACGTCCTTTTTATAAGGTAGGGTGTGATTTTAGGGAAATTTGGCTGTTATTTCTAGCAAATCAAGCACCCATGAAGAGGCTCCCACGTTGGCTCATAATTTAAGATATTTAACTCAGTGATATACTATTTCTGCCAGCTCACCACCCTAACCTTATATACACAAGCCAATAAGGGAGCTTCTGCATGATCACTCCACTGCTTGAAATAACACTCAAATCTCCCTCAAATCATACCCTTGAACAATGTAATCCTAGATACCTCTGAAAAATGGCATGGTCACGACTGGAATGCCTTTGATCATAGGTCTAGTCATTCAATAACAAGCTTTATATTTGAAAATAGTGGTTTCTTACTGGAATGAAAGGACAAATTTTATAGTATATTCAACAGAATTGATCCTGGCATATTACTGGTACATATTTTATCAACTCTTAAGGGAGTCAACAAGGGTGCCACTACATGGTCACACGACCTGCTAGAAATAGCAACCAAATCTCCCTCAAATCACACACTGCTGTCTTAAGTAAAGGACACATAACATAATGTCATCCTGCATAACCCATAATAAGATGGGGTAGTCACAGCTGGAATGTCTTTGATAATAATAGGTCTGCTGGATGTCAGGGTTGACCTGGAGCTTAAACAATAACATCAAATCCTAAAGGACGAATGATAAAGTCAGCTCCAATAGGATTTAAATTCAGAAAGCAGAAACATTACAAAACTAAATTTTGTAAGACATTTAATACCACACTCTCAATATTTCTGCTAACTTGCTGACCTTATATTTCAAAATAATAAAATGTAATTAATACTCTTTAAGAAATGTAGTTTGTAGGTAGTTGCAGGACTTGATAATTGAATGTTTAAGTTTGTTCATGGTAGCAAGTTTATCTTAATAGACAATGAACTCTGTTTTGTCTCTCGATTAGTGTCTTGTTATTTCACAGTGTTGTCTACTGTAGGTGTACAGTCTGGTGTTTGAGTGACAGTTCTTGCAACAGGTTCCACTATAGGCTAAGTTTAGATTTGTCATGGTCAAAGTTTATTATCTGTATCATAGCTCAATGTTCAAAATCTTTTACTAATGACAACATGCCTCTCCAAATTACATTAGTGGCACCTGAAGTTAATTTCTCTTCAGAACTTTACATTAATTTCAGTAATGTTCCAAAGCTTATTATGGGTTAAGCTTATAAATCACAAAATTTTATGGCACTCTTAAGCATTCTCAGTGGAAACTCATGCTGCCATGGAAACTTTAATTGAAGAAGACTGTTACAGCTGAAGTTTGAGTTGATTAAGCTTCTAACATTATGAAGAACTGTCACCAAGAAAATGAGTGTCGTATCACAGCCAGCTCAATCAACAGGATGTTAGACTTGCTGACCAAAGTCTTTATTGGTTTGTATTCCATCCCTTGCAGTATATGGTGAAAACACTTAGGACTAAAATGGTTTAATCTACCAAATAGATACCATAAGGAGAGTAAAATCATGCAGCTGTAACATTGTATAATTGAGAACTATTTCATTAGTTTCAAGTGCTGAATTCAAAACCATAAATATAGGTTAGCAAGGGATGGGCTCTGCCAAATTCAATAGCTTTAGATTAATTACAGTACATAGAAACACAGTCTTCAGTAGTGGCCCAGTGAGTTAAACAACTCATCATCATTACCAATAACAATAAAGATAATATCTATGTGGTCACTCTACCTGCTAGAAATAGCCACCAAATCTCCCTCAAATCACACCCAACCATCTTAAAATAATAATGAATAATGTAGTTCTAGATGCACTATGTCTGAAATTAAGGTGGGGTGGTCATGGCTAGAAAACCTTTGATCTATAGGACAACTCAATCAGGGCCAGTCTGGGGTTAAACAAGAACAATCCAGTGTTTTATTATTCTTGTTTAACGAGCAGACCGAAGATCAAAGGTATTCCAGCCATGCTAAATGAGTAGACCTATGATCAAAGGTATTCCAGCCATGATCATCCAGTCTTTTTTCCAGACTGTCAGTTATTAAAATACATGACAAGGGTCAACGAGGAGTTCATGTTGAGTTCTGAGCGACGCGGAGTTCTGCACAACTTAATTCATAAATTAAAAGATAAGAAAATAGAACATAGCATAGAATGGTCCGTAATAAGAAAGGCATATCCATACCAGGGCGGCGGAGGTGAGTGCGATCTATGCTCGGCAGAGATCTTAGAGATTATAAACACTAAACATAAACTTATTAATAGACACGACGAGGTTATTATGAGATGCCCACATAAGTGGAGAAAAACCTTTAGTAATATTAACAACAAATAACTCAATGCAGTTTAATTGTAGAGTAAGGATTTATGAGCGATTTAGCAGGTTCATTGACTTAGAGTGACCAGTCGTTTCATCCGGGGTAGGAATCTTCCGTCCGAAGATTCCCGCATATAGTTTTCTTCTAGTACTCCTGTATTTTTTCCTTTTCTTTTCTCATCCTTCCATTTTACATATATTTTCTCTCTTTCTCGTTATCCTTATTATGCCTGTGTTATCATTTAATGCCTCGAGACGTGCTCCAATGTTCTTTAGGTGTTTCATAATATACAAACCATATCTTATTTTCCTTTTATCGATACATATTTAAATATTCCCGACATGTAATCTATTTGTTGGAAGCTGGAATTATATCTAACATAGTTACTGCTATTGCAAAATAATATTTGATGTCATAAAGATACTACACATCCATTTAAAAAATTTATTTATGTATATTTCATTCTTATTTCGTATTTATAATATGTATAATACTTACGAATGTGTACAATAATCATATTGCCTATATTAGCTGGAGGATTTTGATACAACTAAAATGATTGAATATAAATAAATTAATTATCAAAACATAGTACATTTTGAAAGTACACATTATAATGAAACATCAACGGGGCACTTCAAATGAGCTGTAGTTTTTGAACCCTTATAATATTTACTTCTAAGGCTAGGTATATACTCCCTGATGCTGACTGATTCATTGACATTTGTAGCTCTGGCTCTATTGGATGTGTTGATATAGCTTCCACACTAAAGTTACGGATAGATCCACTATCTCAGATGCTGGTTGAATATAGATGACGGTGTCTTTTCGATGTATATGTGAAATATTTGAAAAATACTCAGATAAAAAACACACGCACACACGCACAAACATACATATGCAACACATCCATTAATCTCCTTTTCAATGAAAGCAAAATACTTAATTTCAAAGGGCACTAACTGTATAAGATATTACAGAAATTTTCTCAAAAACTCCAGGATTTGTTTTTCAAAACCTACATGATTTAGTAACTACTACAACGCTATTCTAAATGTAACGTTACTTCCACCTAATGAAGACAAAGACAAACCATTCGTACACAGCAACACAATTGTACTCTCAATGCTCAGATTTACAGTAGCTTACCAGTTTCTATGATAGACCGACAAATTATAAAGGATACACTGGAGAATGCAATATCTCGTATAGAAAAAGACGGGATGGTCACGCCTGGAATGTCTTTGATCATAGGTCTACTCGATAAGACCTGAATTAGGGCTAAACAACACCAACTCTTCAATGACCGAGTCCATGTAACCTGCGTCCAGTGGAGCTATCACCAATATATATATGACCATAACAGAAGATAAGATGGCATATGCCAAAATGTCATGATGTTCCTTAACAGTTCAAGGCAGGATATACGGTGCGATCTTAATCCAAATTCCAGCCCAACTTATCAGCTAAGATGTACTTGTGATTTGTCCTCTAAGTATATAGCCTTGTCAAGCAAATGTGAATTCAACTACTCAACAAAACAACACAACAACAGAAGGCAGCAGTCAATAACTTCATTCCATCACATAAATATCATGGTAGAATAAAATGTTAATTGAATTCATATTAATTATTAATAGTAATTCAATGTCACATATACGTAAGGCATACAAAAAGTGAGAAAGAAATATAGAAGAACAGTGGTTTCGGTATTTCTACGATAAACAAAAAAACACAAATTTATAAATCTTGTAGAGAGGAAAATAAAGAGCTGAAGGCATTATTTTCAGCATTAGAGAACAAAAGAATTAACAAATATAACGTAATATAGGACTCCGTTCTTTAGACAGAATATTATTAGACAATACTGCCATCCTAAGAAAATAGGCGAAGCTTTTGTGTGAAGACACACTTCCCTATTATTTATTATTATTATTATTATTATTATTATTATTATTATTATTATTATTATTATTATTATTATTATTATTTTTTGCTCTTCTTTATCTGTAAAGATAAGCAACAACCTGATGTGGTAGGAAGACAGCTAGATAGGCAGACAGAAAGAAAGCAATTAATGTTTGCCTTGAGGTGATGCCCTAACTTACATATTACCACATGCTATGAATTCAATTATTTTCTGATAGAATATTGTAGAATATTTCCAGTTCTTTTGATTGTATTTTTGCGATTCACCTTTCATCTTTTACCATCATATACGCCTTAGGGAAATTGACTTCTTTTCTTCAACACACGACTTGTTTTTGATGAAGGTTTTTGGTGTTGTCATTTAAGAAGACATTTTTTCTGGTTTTCTTTCTCATTTATCTCTCTTTTTCTCTTTACATCATTCTGCTTTGTTAGCTTGTTATTTTTGTAAATAATAAATTATCCTACAAGAGCACAGTCATCTGTTGATGAATGATTCGCAGTTAGGACAAGCAGTGTTCTAATAGCAGGCTGCGTATTTCCGATGTTACTAGGGCCTTAAAGTTGCTCTGAAGGAGTTTAAATATTTCTTCTCGACCGCTTCCCCATTAACTAACAACATGGGGACATCTTTTTTCATGGTCATTTCTATCACTCACACACCAAAGCTGTTCTAGTAGATAAGGATGTAACTGTTGGAGACACATCAGAAAAGAAGAAAGTTTAAAAGCCTGCTGGACTCAATTCGATTATTCTTTCGCGTTGACATCTCTTACAAAGATTTTTCTCAAGATTGTTTATTTGTGTTTTTCTTTATATTTCCTGTTTAGCCATTTGAAAACTTCTCTCTCCTTCCCTTATTTTTGCTGCTTATCCATTTTTTTTTAGTTCCCATATTTATATTTTCTTTGGAAAGGACGATTTTCAGCTAAGATTCATTTTAGAAGATTTGAGTTAAATGAAAAAAAAAATAAAATATTGCAAAACTGTTCCCTCGGAATAATTATTCCCTATTTAGAATTTTTTAGGTAAGAATACTAGATTTCATTACATGTCACACACATATGTACACACACATACATATGTACACACACATACACATATGTATGTATATATAAATATATGCATATATAATTATATATAT
>JAOPJM010000001.1:3172127-3187241 GCA_027124095.1 Muusoctopus leioderma
TCGATGCGGGCCGAAATCACCCGTCCAGCCCATGCCAGCATGGAAAACGGACGTAAAACGATGATGATGATGATGATGATGATATATGTATGTATGTATATATACTGTTCATTGGATTTATTGAACTGATCCATGCTCCTGGTTACATACGAGTTATTTCTCTTGACTCCTATGTTTAATTATGCAAATTACCGTGACCAGTTATTGTTCTAGACTCTTGTATATATATTTTTGTCCTGTCCCATTGATCTGGCAAGTAGTAAAAGACTATACCATGCTGAGGAAACCATAACAAGGTCAAAACAACAAAGATCAGAATGTCCACTTCCCCCAATATCAGAAATATAATTTGTAAAAAGAAATATTTCATTTCTTGAAAATTATCTCCCTTTGTGATTCAAACAGATCAATTGCACTAAGCAATTGATTTTTGTCTCTAGCCTGGAGTTAATTTTCGATAAGTCTAATAATTATTCTGTATACTATTCATTGGCTTTATATATATATATATATATAAACACATATGGGTGCAGCATGGCCAAATGGTTAAGAAGTTCGCTGCGCAATGACGAGGTTCCGGGTTCGATCCCACTGTGTGGCATCTTTGGCAAGTGACTTTACCATAGACTCAGATCGACCCAAGCCTTCTGAGTGAATCTGGGTAGACGGAAACGCTGTAGAAGATGGTCGGATGGATGGATACCCAGACTGGAAAATCCTCTACTCTACAGAGTCTCTGCCCTTTGGAGGGCGACAGTGACCTGAGAGTGTGAGATAGAAATGGAAGAGTGTGGCTCAGGGTGTGTGATGCATCCTGAGAGCGTGGAATAGAAATGGACGAGTGTGGCTGAGAGTGTGAAATAGAGGGTGAACGCGTGAGAGGGGGTGGGGGTGAGCGGTGCATTAATTGGAGTCGTGGGAGATCTCACGGAGTCCTGGAGGTGAAGAAAAGTGGGTGTGATGGGGGAGGCAGTGGTGGGAGAGGAAATGTGCTAGGATAGTGGTGGCTACATATCGGGTGTTGACAGGGTAGCAAGCTAGCAGAAGTGGATGATGGTAGGTGAAAGGGCAGGAGAGATCACATAATGGATAGCATCATGTGGGCAATAGGTGAAAGTGCTAAGTGTCAACTGAGAGATAAGGTGGACAAGTAGATGGTGGTAGATTGAGTATGAACAAGATGGGGGAGAGGTAGAGGGTGATAGGTGAGTATGGGTAAATCCAGAGCCACTCTGTTTTGTTGGAGTAGAGACAGTGGTAAGGTGTGATAATGATGGTGGTAGGTGGAAGACAAACAATAAATCTGAGGATAGTAGATAGAGGGGGGGGATGCTTAACAGAGGTATACTGGGAGTGAGACCCAGTGTTACAGCCCAGCTGACTATCACCTTTATGGCCTAGGCAGGCGGGTCTTCTCCAGCACCGCGTGTCATGTCTTCTGTGAGGCCCAGCATCCTGAGATCAGTCTCACCACTTCATCCCATGTCTTCCTGAGACTTCCCCTTCCACAGGTTCCATCCACTTTGAGCACCCTGCACTTCCTTATACAGCTGTCAACCTCCACACACATCACATGCCCATATCAGTGCAGCCCTCTCCTCTGTATACCACACTTTTATTAATCCTCATATACCCAGTCCCTCTCTTATCTCATCTGCACTCCGTCACTCATGCACACTAACACCACACATCCAACGAAGCATGCTCGCTTCATCTCTCTCTAGTCCTTGCAAGTCCTCTGCATTCATGGCCCACGTCTCACTACCATGCAGCATTGCAGTTCATACACAAGCATCACATACACATACACATATAAATGAGAAAGTCTTCAATGTATTTAACCCTGTTGTAAATCTCTTCAACTTTTTCTTCTTTTACTAGAATTACACATTAATTGGTTGAAGTAAAACACCATAACTCTTTCTACTTTATGCCTATATAAATTGTGTAGTTTACAAATCATTTGACATACCTTAAATTTCCCCACTGCAAGCACATTTGTTCATTACTTTTCATATTGTTCCAGAAATCATTTTTTTGTTTTTGTCAAAAATAGAAAATATGAAATTTTTCATTATTAGCATAATGATTTTTTTTTCTTTTTCTTTTTCTTCGTTAATTCAAATGAGTGAAACTTAAATCAGATTTAGTCTATTCATTCTCTTTGCTATCAAGTCCAGTGGTGAAGCCCTGCAGCTCCTCTTTTATATTCTATTTCTTTTTCAGTTTTATTTATCAGAGAAGGTAATATTCTTGATACATTTTGATTGTTAGATGAATCTGCTTGATTAAAAAATATATGAAACTTTGGTGCAACATATTAAATTATGGAACTCACACTTTTATTTACATTGCAATTATTTGATAACCTTTTTTTTTTCAAATTGAGGAAAACAAAAATTGAATAGAAATAGTTTTAGTAATAAATTATGATTACATTCAGCAGACACTAGTGTGTGAATGTGTGTACAAACTTAGTATATATGAGTATGCATGCACAAATGTGTCTATGCACTAATTTGACACTTAAATTGATTTTTAAGTGTTTTCCCAAAACATTACTTATAAAATATAACCAATTAAATCAGTTATTCTATATTATTATGTGACCTAGTTCTACTAATGCCAGTATGGCCGAGTGGTTTAGAAGTTCACTTCGCAGTGATGGTGTCCTGGGTTCGATCCCACTACATGACATCTTGGGCAAGTGTCTTTTACTATAGCCTCAGGTTTACCCAAGTTTTGTGAGTGAAATTGGATAGATGAAAACTGTTGAAGCTTGTCAAATTGACTGTACTTGTAATTCAAAGGCCCAGTCTTGTTACACATTGTTGTGCTGATTCTGCCTGAGAATTACATTAAGGGTATAAGTGTCTGTGGAATACTCAGCCACTTACACTAGAATTCAATGAATATGCACTTCAGTTGATCAAACAACTGGAATACTCATCGTCGAAACTGGCGGAGATCTATTTAGTTCTACTGAAAAATTATTTTATACATCATGAAATGAAACAATTCATTTGATTAGATACAGTCCTTTATTTCTCTGATGATTTAACCCTTTCATCACCATATTTCTAATGAGATACAATCAAGAATTTGAAGGGTTTTAGTAAAATAACTTTGTCACTACAAATTTCATGTTTCGAGCATAACTTAACAAAAGGATCTTGCATAAAATTATGATGGAAGGTTTATCTCACATATGAACATGTTAAAATAGTATCAGAGAAACAGGGGCGGGTTGGTAATGAAAGGGTTAATTATAATGTAAAATATTTCTAACGCTTAATCCTATTTTTCTGTTTAACAAGTAAATTAATACATTCCCATACCTGTTATACTACTTGTATCTTTTTCATTTCCACACAGATTTCCTCAAAATTAGTATCAAACCATCTTCTTGAACAGCTTGAAGAACACATGATGATTTTAAAAAAGAATATAGAAAAATGCAAGAATAATTCTGGAAACAGTGAAATGGGGTGTCAAAAATTTGAAAAGAATTTTCTTAAAATTGACAAATTAGTTGGAGTATTCCAGTCTGATTTAAAAAAATTAACTAGCACAATTCAACCACTTCTCTCTTTGAAAGAACCACTACTTGAAAACATTCCTAGTTATGATGGAACATTTATTTGGAAATTAGACGACTTTGAAAAACGACGTAAAGATGCAGTTAAAGGAACATGTCCTAGTTTATATTCAACCCCATTTTACACTAGCAAGTATGGTTACAAAATGTGTCTTAGACTCTACCTAAATGGCGATGGCATGGGGAAAGGAAAATATATATCACTTTTTTTTGTTGTTATGCGAGGCTCATATGATGCTCTTTTGGCGTGGCCTTTTCAACAAAAGGTTTCATTAATGATGTTGGATCAATCAGGTACAAAGCATGTTATTGACAGCTTTCGACCTGATGCTAAAAGTACTTCATTTCAACGTCCAGAAAACAAGATGAATATTGCAAGTGGCTGTCCTTTGTTCCTGTCACTTGATAAGCTTAACTCTCCAAATACATATGTGAAAAGTAATACAGCTTTCTTCAAAGTAGTTGTTGATACTACAGGACTAGAACGAATGCCAGTCAACTTTACCCCTTAATTATTTATATTAATCTTTATTTCTAGAGAGTGGTTATGCTTGGTTTTAGTGGGGAGGAAACGTACTTCCCTACCGTTTGTGTCCATTTGCAATCATCGTAATTCCTTATAATGCATTGAAATTTAGAAAAACCTATATTGGTTTTATTGTATAAAATGGCTATTTTTTTACTTGATGACTTGTTAATTATTGAATATTGTTTATTGAATATAAATTTGTAAAAATACACAAACATTTCATGGATCAAACAATTAAAACCAAAATCTATATCATTTAAGCCTGTATATATATTTGTTTTTGGAAAGTGGGTGGAGCAACATGCTTCTGCGGAAATAAAAACAAAGCCCTCTCCCCAAGAACAGTATTTTTTTGACTTTACTATTCATAGTATGCTGGCTGACTATTGTTCTCTCTTTGCTGGTTTTGATGTTTGTACCAAACCTTTTGAATTGACTGCCAAATTTCTCTCCATCACTGCACGCAATTAAAAGGTTTTTACATTACATTTATTTTCCCAACCAACACTGCTTTTATTCTGGCATAAAGCTAATAAATTATTTCTGATCTGCTGCTGCCACCAGTAGCTGGACATCATGTTGCTTTTCATCAGTTGCATTGGAAATAACGAAATAAAACGCTGAAGTAGTTTGCCAAAAGTCAACTATCAAATTCTAAATTTAGTTTGGTTTCTTTAAATAAAAGGTGAGCGCAAAAGAGCACAAGTGAGAGAAAGCAAGACAGAAAATATCATGCTCCAGTCACAAGTAAAACGGGAGATGATGGAACCTTAAGTTAATAGTTTTTGAAGTGACTGTAAAGCTGCTGTTGCTGCTGCTGCTGCCGCCATAGATACCTACAACAAAGATAAATATTTCATCTTTTAATTATAACTTATTCTATGATTATAACTGTACACATTCATTTGTAATTTCTAGACATTTTTGTTGAACTACCTTTCTCCAAATCATTTTCCATTTGTTGAGTATATAAGACCATGCCTAGACCAAGAACTCAGTAATTCCACACATGAAATTACACTGGATATTCACCTTCCAACAGCCTCTAAACAAAACCATTTTTTTTTTTTTTTAATTAGCAGCTCACTAGCTTATTTCTTAATAAATGCACTTTAATCTATTAATATTGGGGTTATTTTCTCTAATTTACCTGCCATATGCCTGATTAATATGTATAAAGGTGCGGACATGTGAGGTGTTTTGTTTCCTTGTATTGTTCTTAGTTCTGTTACTCATTTGTTGCATGTTGTATTCAATGCCAGTAACCCATTAAATGTTTAATACCATTATTCAAAGCTGCAATTTCACATCAATGTCACCATACTTTAAGAAATACTTTCTGTTGAAAAAAGGCTTCAAAGAAAACTTTGGTAGCACTTTGATATTTGTTTTATTTTTTTATTTTTATTTTATTTAGATAGTCTCAAGTTTGTCAGAGAATTTTTTTTTTTTTTTTTAAGGGAAAAAGTACTATATTCATATAAGTTTAGTTAAACTACCTATTGTTTATTGGGCTTCATTAGTAGTTTAATTGAGATCATATATTTAAACTCTTATTTGAGTATCTCTCCCAGATAATGACTAGGGGGTTTCATTTTATAGTGGTTACTCAGAACAAGTTTTTTGTTTTTTTTTAATGAATCGAATATCTTTGCTAATCTTTCTGCTTTCTAACATTTATTTTTTACTAATAGCATATGTTTTTTATGCTTGCTCTTAAAAATTTAATAAAATTATCTAGCTTGCTCTAGACGTAGAAGAGGAAAAGAACCTCTTCTACGTCTTTTTAGAAAATATATGTAATTGATGGACCTGTATTTCAGTTAGATTATTGTTTCATGTCTACTTAAGTTATTAAAATAGAATTAAATTAAAATGTTCAAGAACTTAGGAAAAAATATAAAATAAAAATTTGTCCGAATCATTGTTTTCACTATCATAAATTTTGAAATTTTTTATACATTATGATGTATAGGAATCTCTTATATTTACTAAACTTCAAAGAAACCCATTTGGTATGGTAAACTGTCATTAAAATAATTGTTTCGATTTGTTAATATACAAGAAAGGTTGTGTCTACAAGGTTGGATTTCATTAATATTATTAATACGATGATTTTGAGACATTTTTTAAGCTGATCCTTTAAATTAGAGATAAACTTATAAATAAGTATGGTAGCAGAGACTGCTTTTCAAAATCTAAATATTAGATGTTTTTCTGAAAAGTCTTGCAAGAAAAACTTTAAAATACTTGGTTAATATTTAGTTTGTATTATTGTAGCCTGATATATATTGGGAACATTTAAACAGTAAGTTTTAGAGTAATGTAGTTTTTGAGAGCAAGGGAATTAAGGTAGTGTACTTATTTAATTTTCTATCGTAATTAGTGAACCACCCAAGTTTCCAATGGATCACTCATTAGTTCACTGCATTGCTGGTGACAAGAGTGACACATGAGTATCTATAACTCAGTGTAGAACAATTCCACATAGTTTCCGTCTCCCAAATTCCACTAACAAAGCATTGGTCAACCCAAGGCTATGGTAGAAGATACTTGCCTAAGCTACCGTGCAATAGGATCAAACCACGTGTTTGCAAAGTAAACTTTTAACCACACAGCCATGACTTGAGAAAAGAAATGACAGTCATAGTATTGGGAAAGGCCAATGCGAGCACATTGAAAAGAGCAGAGTCTATGACAGAAAAATTAAAGAGCCAATAGATCAGCTGTGAAAAAGAATTTGCTGGCTATTTGTGAGAGAGTATTTACCTTTTTGGTAAAAATGGCTCTTTTTTTTCTTTTTCATTTTTTTTCTTTATTTCATACAATGTAAATATTTTAGTAGCAACAGCATGTGTGTGTTTTCCAAATATCAGAACAATGCTCTACAGCTGAGATTAATCTGAGCCTTAGAAAAAATTCTACTGCTCAAGACTAAATTGCTACTCCCCTGAGCCAAAGGAGCCTCTATGTGGTTGTTCAACCTGCAAGAAATAGTAGACAAATCTCCCTTGTCACACCCTACCATGTAAAAAAAAGCAACAAAGGAAGAGCACATTGAACAATGTGATCCTTGATATATAAAAAGACAGGGTTATCATGGTTGCAATGCCTTTGATAATAGGTTTACTCAATTGTGGCTGACTCTGGGGCAAGAATATTGTAACTTCGTTGCAAAATATGTTGCAAGTTTATTAATGAAGATTATGTATGCTTAATGGCAAATGTTAAGACTGAAAGTTAATGATTTTTGCAATTGTAAGAAAAGAGGCCATGTTGCATATTGCTCGAAGTGATAGGAGTAACAAACATTGATGTAAAAGAATAACAGAGACAAGTTTTTCTGTTAAGTCAAGTGAGCCCTGGCACATAATGTAGACAGAGCCATATTCATCACATTGAATAATACTTGAAGAACGATAAATTTGTAATTAGATTAAGTTATTCCACTTGGAGATAGGTCAGGAGTACTTTTTTGAGAAATGTGTTTATATCATCAATTCCAGTTTCAAGCACTTGGCTATCAATGGAAAAATATATGAAGAGGGGTCATTGTATTATTAGAATGTGATATTATTGAATATTAAATATCATTAACTACTAATTGCATTACTTTCACCAACGCTTTTGTGACAATATTCCTAACAAGAATATATTGCCTTGATGTTTAATTTTCAAAATAATCAAGAATTATGAAAGGTTTAGTGAAATAATTAACTTTCAACTTAATAATAATAGGCAAAGGTTTACCAATTGAAATTCAATGTTATCTTTTGTGTAATCATAAAATTTCGTTCCAAGATTTGAATTTGAATTTAAATTTGAACACTTTAATAGAGGTGGGTTGGTGTGGAAAAGATTAAACAAAACATTTATCATGCAATAAAAAAAAAATCAAACTTCCATTTCGGTAATACCTTTTTTTGTGTGTGTTTTTTACTCATTATTTTTAATATTTTGACTTATTATTTTCAGGATTGTTTAATGTGATATGATACCAAGTTTAACTTGTTAAAATGACAACATACTTTCCTCTACACAAAATTTATGAAATAACTAGGTGTATAAAATAGATAAGTGTTGAACATTTTAACGAAATAAGCAAAATTTTACAGAAGAAATTGCAGATTTTATAAAAAGATATTTATATATTCTTTTTAAAACCAATTTCTAAATATTCATGTGTTGACTTTTCATTCTCATGATGTGAAGCAGTGGGAGAAGGGGGATGTTTTATTTACAAAATTTGCATGTTAACAGAACACAATATGACTGCTGTTGTAAAAAGCAAGATAACCAGTCACTTGTCTACATAGATTTACAAGTATGGCTTGAAATCTTGATCATAATCAAACTTGATAAATCCCTGAATGATCAAGGAAATATTGATATAATAACTGCCTTACAAAACATATTTTAACAGTGATTGGCAGTGAGTACCATGTCAAACTCAAGAATTTATTTCTTTATGTGTATGTGTGTGTGTGTATACATATTTTAATGTCCTTTTTTTTTCTTCTATGCTAGCATGGATTTCAATTAGCATCTTTCTATGCATTTTGATCCCATGTTATCTCATCTGTGAGACTCAATGTTCTCTAGTCTGTTCTAACTGCTCTTGCCTAAGTCTCCTTTAGATTATATCTACAAAACTACAGTCCACCACCAATTCTTGACAGTCTTTCACCCAGCATGCATAATCCATTTACATTACATATCCACATCAGCAAAGTTCTCCTGCATACATTGGACTATATATTTGTGTCCAATTGTTTTTCAACCTTTCTCATAAGTTAATGTTGCACATACAAAGAACTATATCCATTCTCTCCAGTTGCTGCAGATCCTCTTCTTCACGTCACCACATATATTGAAACAAAATGCTTCATTGTACTTTTCATTAAAAAGAAAGAGACTGTTTTGCCAACAGAAGTATCTGTTTCTTTAACTTGTTTTCCATCCTGACAAAAAGGAAAAAAATGATATCTTAGCCACTATGCCATCTATAGTTTTATTATCAGCACTAATTATGTTACCTAGGTAACTGAACTACTATTTCCAGTTAACAGTTTGTGGCTGCTCATACTGTTAATATCTCTAGTGCATTTGGTACATCTGAAGAAGAAAAAACGTCCACTGAATTTTTGTATATCATTTTTATTCATTACACAGTATTTAGTTCCTGCCTAATCTCTCCTGTATTCTGTGCAAGGTAACTTACTGGACATTATTGGAGTTTTGTGTCTCTCAGCTACTACCTAGTACCTTTATATATTGGCACTTAATTCGTGCTCATTCTTTTAAGTTTCAAATTTTTACTTGCAGCTATTTGACTCTTAAAATCCTGTAAAAAAAATTCTAAGTCCTATAATGATCGAGCAGAAAATGCCTAAAAATGGGTCTTTTGCAGCTTATTTATAATGAAATTTACAGGTAATAAACACAGGTGCTTGAGGTGTTTTCACACACAAATAGTTCACTTTCACCATATATATATAATTCAATGATTCATATCAATTTGATGATGTGGTACCATGTGGAACCGTGTCCTACAGGATGTTGAGTTAAATGAAGCCAAGAGAACCAGGTTACTCTCAAATAGAAATTCTTTAGAATATTAAGTCTTGCTTTCCATGTATCATTACCTGTATATTTTATATATATATATATATATATATAATGCAGCTAGCATATGTCCTGAAAACTGCTGCTGTTTGTGTATCTAATATGTGGTAATGCAAAACAGCTACTTTTATTGTTGCTGTTACCTTTAAGAAACATAAATCTTTTCTGGGCCTTTTTGTTATTTTATCAGTGTTATCATTCTCCCTGCAATCTAAGTCCAACAACATAACCAGAAAAGGACTAAAATGTCAACAGTTTCTATCTCCCTGCAATCTAAAACCTCTCAGGCTTCTTAGTTCTTTCTTTATGATAAAACTTTCTCTAATTCCTACCACTCCAAATCATCGTTATAATCGCCTATAGCAAACAGATAATCCTGCTTGGTAATGATGGTTTTATTTGCTGCTATATATAATTGTTTACAACAATTTTACCCATCTTTGGCATTTTTTCTGCAGATGTTGACAATGAACATCAACCGTATAAGTCTCACCATTCTTCAAGGGCCTGCACAAGCCATGAGCACTGACTAAACCATTAAACAAATTACTTTTTTTTTAAAATAGATATTCAAATTTGTACATTTGCACAAGTCCTTGTATCAGGGACTAGAGCTGATAACTCTTTATTCTCTTGGTAGACTGAATTAAGTAGAGTTAAGTGTTTTGCTCATGATGGATGCAATATCTATGGCAAATAATCAGCTCCTTAACTCTTAAGAGAAATTTCTGTCTGACACTTTGCCAATATGTTGTCAGTAGAAAAGCAAACAGATTTTTTTGTAATATTTATATATAATGGTAATGAAACCCATGAAGAATTGAGTCTTAAGACTATCGCCCAAGACTTCATCATCATGAAATTTATCTTGGGCAAGTCAGCTTGGCAGTGCCCATCACTCTCTTTCAGATGTACCCAGAGGAGAATTTTAATTCAGTACTGCATGCTAGCTAAGCCAATGAGATAGCCCCTACATGGTAATCGACCTGCTAAAAATAGCAGCCAAATCTCTCAAATCACACTACCATCTTTAAATAAAAGGAAGGACATAATGTAGTCTGAGATCAACTATATCTGTAAAGATTGGAAGTTCATGGCTAGAAGGCCTTTGATCATAGATCTGCTCCACCATGGCTAAACAGCAATATTAATCAGTTTTGCACTACTGCCTACCCTGCAGTATCTATTTACAACTAGTTGGACTACTAGATCACTCAACAGTTGTCAACACACATGATAGTTTGTCCACTTTGCCATCCTTTCTCTCCCCTATATATATGGATGTGTGTGTACTTGCAAATATAATGTTCTATTTTTTATTTTTCTTTACAACTCCATAAAGTACTTGAAACAAGTTCGTCATGAATGTGTGTGCTGTCAGTTAATGTGTATGTACGCATGTCTTTTTTTTAATATTATATACATGTACATGCATATTCAAATTAATAATTCTAAATAATATACAAGAATTATTTTCACATGACATTAGCAAATATTTTTAAACAACAGCACAAATATGTAAAAATTCTAGTTTCTTTCTTAGGTTCAAGACCCTGAAGAAATTGGGTTATGTTTGATTAAATCAACCGTAGTATAACGGCACTTAATTTTACCGAAAGTCCAAAACCATGAATGTCTTAAGGCTGGAAACATAAAGCACTGATCTACATAGAGTAAAGCATTGAGGTCAATTCTTTACTCCTTGCACCATTCCCACTGCCTTTGCAAATGTAGATATTGCTCCTTACATTTATCTCATTTGGCAATCATTCTTTCAACTTACACTAATATAAAAAAAAATATTTAATAAAATAATGAGAATGATTACATATATTATAAAAATTTCAACTGCATGTCTTAGATTTCATACTTTTTTAAATAGAATTATTCTTACTGAAATGCACCACTTCATTTCACACGATTAGTATATAAAATTAATTATTTGCTATTTATAACCATTTAATGTGGACAAAATGGATCATCATTCATATATGAGGTCTTGCAATATGGTTAGTTCTGGTTGATATCTCTCACAATGCCTTCATATTCCAACAACAATTTTTTTTTTTTTTTCTTTTTTTTTTTGTATGCTATGTGGTCAAACTGTAATTAAGAATGTTTAAAGGCAAGAATTATAGGAATATACAAATTTTATTACCAGGAATGTGATACAAGCAAATCTAAAGTTCTAATCTTCTGCAAAGCAATTGCACTAATAATAAATAGTATTATTATATATTGCAAAATAGAACTAATCTCTATTCTCTAAAACTTAATATTATTAGTTTACTTATTCATTATCAATTTATTAACTCATTATTACTTGTGTATATAAAGCTGAAGCCATTTACAAAATAAATGCTATTACTAGGGTAGGTACCAGATAACCTCTTGATTGCTTAGGTCATATTTTGATTTGAGTTTAACTGAACAGATTTAAAATATTGAAACAGAATTTTTTGGTTCTTTGTTAATAAATCATTTTCATATTTGTGTAAACTTATGTTTGTCTCTTTTTATGATTACTTTATATTAAAGATGTGTGTACATATCTTTAATTATGTACATATATCTCCATGTATACATATGTATTTGGTGCCACGATAAAATACACTCAGTACACTCTGTAAAGTTGTTGGTGATAGGAAGGCATCCAGCTGTAGGAACCAAACCAAATAATACATACAAGTGAGACATGGTCCCCTGACCTGTCTAGGAGTGTGGTGACTCCAAATAAGAACTGATTCAGACCAAAATTACTTGTCCAACCCATGCCAGCATGGAAAGCAGACATAAAATGATGAGGATTTGTAGTGTATAAATTCATCTATATATAATATAGAATGTATGTATAGCTGCATGCTGTATATTGAAAAGCATTTATGTATGAAAAGAAAAAAAATGTCACTTCATAACTCAGTTACATTTGTTGGTGGATAAGATTTACACATCCTGATCTTATAACATCTGTAAGGTCAAAAGTATTAACTTCATTATATAAAAGATAATATCAGAGATTCTCTTAGAATCTCTGATATTATTTCTAGGGAATATGATAGCTTAATTTATTCTATACAATAGGTGCAGTGTTTGCTTATGCAAGATATATTAGTAAAGTTGATAATCTGTAAACAGTATCATATTGTGACTAATGATACTCTGTGATGAACTTTATAACAGAATAAACATAGTATACTGTCATTTAAATATGACTAAGTTTAATTTTACTGTAAAAATGTAAAAACTCCCTCCTAAAAGAACACGTACAACAGGCTACATAATTTAAATGAAAAATCATTGCAAACAGTTTTGGGCCACTGAGGCAATTTCTGTGTAGTTACTCAATCTCCTCAGTATAGCAAATAACTCTTTCACAATGTACTAGCTAATGAGGGAGCCTCTACATGGTCACTTGACCTGCTATAAATAGTTGTCAAATTCCCTCGAATCACACACTGTCTTAAAGGAAAGGACACATTAGACAATGTAGTCCTAGACACTCCTAAAAAAGAGACTGGATAGTCAAGGTTGGAATACCTTTGATCATATGTCTGCTCAATCAGGGCTAAATAATGACAACTAGCCAACATCTTTAGAGCATGGACCAGCAACTTTAAGCCTGAAATCTGAGAACAACATGTCTCACAATAAAGATGGGTTGGCCACAGCTTCAAATACCACTCAAATGTTTCATTTAACCTACTGCTCTGTGCATACACATGCACAATCATAACCCAAGAAAAACATAGTCAAGAGCAAGTCTAAGCGATATTCTCTAGGTGAGTGGTGTACTGGTGCCTGGCCACTCAACATTGTATAGTGGCAGTGGTATAAGCTTCCTTGTCCATTTTCTTTTCACCATGCCAGATGTTGGTACTATAACACAGAGTTGTCAAATTAGCTTGACTCTAGTTCTCAAACAAAACTATATTAACACAAATATAACATTTTCAGAGTTTTGCATCAATTTTTATGGGCTTTTCAGAATTTTAATATATATGAGATTCACAGCTTAAGGATAATATATTTTTTAAAATTATATTGATCGTTATTAGGCATTGTAAGGAATACTTGACCATATCACATCAATCAGGAAGGATGCAAGCACCAGATCAGCTAGAATGACATCTATAAATTGAAATGATATAAATAAATAAAAAAACAGACAAATGCTAAGAGAAGAGCAATTTATAGTGATTGCAACTATTTCAATGAGAATTGATGAAAAATATTTAAAGACTACATACTTAATACTAATAAAGAATTGTTTTTTTTAAATCACTTAGTGAGGAGGGGAAGGGCAGTGCCCATCAACCATTTTTTAGGGCCTCTGAGACTGGTGGTAGGTGAGGAGGAAGTTATCTTTAGACCGGAGACCTGGCCTGAATGCTTGCAACTCTACTAAAGGCACCCAAGGGTCAGGTGGTGGTGTTAAACTGGGCAACAGATTAAGTCTACCACTGAAGTAGGCCATGGTGGGATTTGAACTCAGAACAAATACAGCAAGGCATCTCTAACGATTCTGCCAGTCCACAACCATAGACTGGTACATTATTTATCTGCCCAGAAAGGATGAAAGGCAAAATTGACCTTGGTGGGATTTGAACTCAGGGTGCAGTGAGCCGGAATGAACACTACAAGGTATTCTATCTGGCACTCTAATGACTCTGCCAATTTGCCTGCTTAAGAAAGTTGAAAGAAAAGGAAAATAAAATGAAAACATCTAAAGAGGATTCAGATAATAATTTTTACAAGTTCTTTCACCAGAGTGATTTGAACAAATCAAAGATAAATTGATGCCTAGATTCAAATTATTCATAACTAGTAAATAGTAAAACAAACAATACCAGGTCACTTATATTTATTCTACATCTTGATAAAAAGTTGTAAAATAAACAAGTGACTGAGAATTGTTTGAAGATTCACTTGAATGATGCTACCGTTCTTGACCAATGAAGTGGCGAGGAAAAGAATAAATGACAGCAATATTTCCCAAGACACACTGGAGTGTTTGTAATTCTGTATTTCTTTGCCAATGAAGTGATAAGAAGGTGAGGAATAAATAAAAACAGCATTTTTTAAAAGAAGTCATTAGTGTCAATGGTCATTGATAAAAAAGAAGTGAGTGAATCAATGTAATGAGAGAGTTGTTACCATGGATTTTTCTGAAGAAAGAATTAGTAAATTATATAATATCTTAGCTGCTACATAATATACCTTGTAAGGGTGAAAAAAATTAAAATACAGTGATAATAGGTAGTCAAAAATATAATGACTTTGATACTACGCAGATGGCTGTGTGGTTAAGGAGTTCGCTTCGCAACCGCATGGTTTCGGGTTCAGTCCCACTGCGTGGCACCTT
>JAOPJM010000001.1:3189669-3220816 GCA_027124095.1 Muusoctopus leioderma
ATATATTATGTTTTATTTAAACATTGAGTACAGCAAAAGCGCGTTTTGATGGACTCAATGTTTTAATAAAACATTTTCACACTCAGTATTCATACTTTGAGCACCTTGCTATGTACCCCTGAACATTGGATTATTCTTTCCATTGGACCTCCACTGATGACGTGGGATTTTGAATCGACTATAATTACTTATATATGCGTGTGTGTATATATAAAGGGAGTTAACTCATGTTATCCTGTTTGAATCATAAATTACTCTCCAGTTGTGTTTTTGTTTTTTGCTTGTTTTTGGTTTTATTTTTGTCAATGATACTTCCACTCCGACCGTTGTTATACCTCTTATTCCAAACTATTCTCATTTTTAATACGCTCACTCTCACGCACATTTTCGCTGTTTACTACTCCAGTCAAAGAGTGGCAGATCAACACCTCATCCTTCCACACACTTTCATTTCCGGTGACCACATAGAGGCTCGCTCGTTGGCTCGAGTCGTAGTAGTAGAACAGACAGGTTGAGGGGACACAGCTAATTCGATGTTTGGTGTGGGGTTGGTATGTAACATGTCGCTATTTGCTTCAAACTTGTGTAATTAACGTAATTAGGATTTAATTACGATTTGGTTTCTATGGTTGTGGTGTGGGTGTGGAGTGGTTAGTGAGGTTACCATGAAAATTTGCGTACATAGTTTAATGGATTTAAGATGTGAAGTCTTTAGTTGCATAGATGACGGTCTGACTGCGTGTCTGCATGTCTGTTAGTCAAATGAAGTGGGATGTGAGTGGATGGATGGATAACGTATAGGAAAACCAGCTCTCATGGCTAAACGTTCGTATCCTGTTACCGCACCGCACTGCACTGTATCTGAGGATGAGGCACAAGTCTCTCTCAACTGCCTAGTAGTAGTAGTAGTAGTAGTAGTAGTAGTAGTAGTAGTAGTAGTAGTAGTAGTCCAGGTCAGCCTTGATAGAGCAGGGATCTACTCTGTTTCACCGACGCATTTCTAACTATTTTAATAACGGTTGAATATTATTTAATTTCTCTACACAGATGTAGTTTTACATGCCAATTACGGAAATCTTATTAATTAGTCCGAGAACTACTTAATAAAGAAGTTACAACCATTCAAAGATTGAAATTTTATAATATGGTTTGGTTTGATCCCCATCCCGCAGTAAATAAATAGTTTATGGCAGAATGGAAGAATGTGATTGGCTAAAATTCGATAAAATTTCAATCTTTGAAGAGTTATAACTTTTTTATTAATTTTTTCTCGAAATAATCAATAATATTTCCGTAATTGGCATGCAAAACTACATCAGTGTAGAGAAATTCAATAATATTCAGCCGTTATTAAATAGTTCGAAATGCGTCGGTCAAACAGAGTAGATCCTAGAGCAGACCTATAATCAAAGGCATTCCAGTCGTGACCATCCTGTCATTTTTTCCTTATGTGCAGAGAACCCAGGACCACATCCTCCAACGTGTCCCTTTTTTGTTGCTTTTTTTCTTCTTCTAAGACGGTAGGGTGTGATTTGAGGGAGGCTTGCTTACTATTTCTCGCTTGTCGAGAGACCACATAGAGGAGACTCAAGCTACCCACGGTGGTACACTCCATATATCTGTATATATACACCACAAGCTGCTTGCAGTCCACTTGGCTGTTAGTAGGTACCACAGATGGGTACGCTCCACTTGGCTCTAAACAAATTGCACAATAGGAAAGGCCAGAAGAAGCACACACGCACGCGGGGCTTTATCGTTAGAGCGTCGGTATTCCTTGCGGTATTCCTTGCAGCTCACTGCGTTCTGAGTTCAAATCCCACTTTGGGTCAACTTTGCCTTTCATCCTTTCGGGGTAGATAAATAAAGTACCAGTCTAGTGCGTCGGACGGGGATGGGGATGCCTTACGGTACTTGTTCCGGTATTTTGCGTTCTGAGTTCGAATCCCGCCGTGGCCTACTTGGATGGTAGACTTAATCCGTAACTCGGATTAACAGCATCACCTGGCCCTTGGGTACTTTTAACAGAGTCCGCTCTGTTGCAAGCATTTGGGCCAGGTCTCCCGTCTGAGGATACCTTCCACCCACCAATCTCGGAGGCTTTGAAATAGGGTGATGGGTACTGCCTTTCCTTTTTGACTAACCGATAAATATAATAGGGGCCTACTTCTGTTGTAAACAACAACAACAATGAACCAACTGTGGTCTCTCGACCTGGTGGAAATAGCAGCCAAATTCCACTCAAACCGCACATTATCTTAAAAATGGAAGGACACATCTGATAATGTAGTTTTGGATACATTGTCTGAAAATGAGATGGGATGGTCATGACTGGACCGCTTTTATCCTAGGCCTGCTTGATCAGAGCTGTCCTGAGGCTAAACAACAACCAATAACAACGCCAATGCAACCACCACCAACATGCAAACAACGAAGCCTCTACGTAGTCACACGATTTGCTAAAAAAAGCAGCCAAATCTTCCTTTCATCATAAAAGGAAAAAGACACGTTAAATATGCAGCCTTAGTTCCCCACCACCACCACCACCACCACCAAAAAAAAGACGGGATTGTCATGGCTGGAATGCTTTTATATGTCTGCTCTATCAAGTTCGGCCTGCGGCTAAATAACACCACCAACCACAACACCAACACTGCTACTACCAGTCCTACACTATAACAGCACATACCAAAAATGGTAAATTGCTGACGGTGAAAGGGTGTAAGTGGAGTAAGGTCACAGAGGTCAAAAGTTCAATGTCAGATGTTGCTATTTACTTCAGGCTGCTATAATTAACTTAATTACAACTTAATTACAATCTGGCGGCGCTAGTTTTTATGGAAACACAGACGTAGTAGAAATGATGGCGGTAATGTTAGTGGGGGTGGTGGTGGTGGTGAAGCTATCAGGGTTGTGATGGTGACATTGTGTGATGATGATGGTGGTGGGGTGGTGCTATCAGGATTGTGATGGTGACATTGTGTGGTGGTGGTGGCGGCGGTTGTCTTATCAGGGTTGTGATGGTGACATTGTGTGGTGGTGGTGGCGGCGGTTGTCTTATCAGGGTTGTGATGATGGTGGTGGTGGTGATATCAGGGTTGTGATGGTGACATTGTGTGATGTTGGTGATGCTGGTGATATCAGGGTTGTGATGTTGGTGATGCTGGTGATATCAGGGTTGTGATGGTGGTGGTCGTGGTGATATCAGGGTTGTGATGGTGGTGGTGGTGATATCAGGGTTGTGATGGTGGTGGTCGTGGTGATATCAGGGTTGTGATGTTGGTGATGCTGGTGATATCAGGGTTGTGATGATGGTGGTGGTGGTGATATCAGGGTTGTGATGGTGATATTGTGTGATGATGATGGTGGTGATAGTGGTAGGGATGGTGGTATCAAGGTTTTGATGGTGACATTGTGTGGTGGTGGTGGTGGTGGTGGTGGTGATATTATAGTGCAGTGGTGTTTTTGTGGTGATGGTGGCAGGGTTGAGAGGGGGACGTTGTGTAGTGGTGGTAGTGATGCTGCTGCGGCTGTCAGGGTTGTGATTGTGGTAGTGGTGGTGGCGTTCTCGTCATAATGGTAGTGGTATTGTAGTGTAGTGACGGCAGTGGTGTTCTGGTAGTGATCTCGTGGTTGTGGTGTTGCTGCTGTATTATAGTGGTATTGGCGTTTGTGTTGCAGTGGTGTTATGGTGGTCATTGCGGTATGGTAGTTGTGTTGTGGTATTGGTGGTTGTGGTGTTGTTAGTGCACTGTAGTGGTATTGATGGTTGTGCTGTATTGGTGATGATGTTGTGGTGTAGTGGTGTTGGTTGTAGTTGTGGTCGTAAAGATGTATGGTGATTGTGGTGTTGTTACTGTAGTATAATGGTATTGTGCTGGTCATTGTGGTGTAGTGGTGGTGGTGGTGGCATTGTGGTACAAAGGTGTTGGTGGTAGTGGTGATAGTAAAGGTGGTTGTGACGTAGCTACTTTAGTGTAGTGGTATTGGTGGTTGTGTTGTAGTGGTATTGTTGGTATTGTGGTGGTGACATTGTTATCAATTCTGTTGTTGTCGTGATAGTTGATGTTTAGCCCCAGGTTAGCCCTGGTCAAGCACACCTATGATCAAAAGAATTCCATCCGTGAACATCCCGTCTTTTTCCTATTTACAGAGAACACAGAACCACATTATCCAACGTGTCCTTTTTCAAGGCGGCAGTGTAGAATTTGGTGGCATAAGGCCAGAAATTTGCGGAGGAAGGGTGCAGTCGATTATATCAACCTGAGTACATGACTGGTACCTTATTTATCGACCCCCGGAAGGAAGAAAGGCAAAGTTGACCTCGGTGGAATTTGAGCTCAAAGCGTAAAACGCCGTAACTAAAAACCGCAAGGCATTTTGTCCGACGCTCTAACGATTCTACCAACCACTGACCCAATAATAATTGTTTCTAACATAGGCACAAGGCCAACAAACCCCCCAGTACATGACTGGTACTTTATGTTATCGACCCCGGAAGGATGAAAGCCAAAGTTGACCTCGGCGGGATTTGAACTCAGAGTGCAGTGAGCCAGAATGAATACTGCAAGGCATTCTGTCCGACACGCTGATTTCTTAAATTAGCACAATGCCACAAATTTGTTCGGGATGAATATAGTTGGTTGAATCCACTATCAGTACATAACAGGTGCTTACTTTATTGACTCCAGGGAGATGAAAGGCAAATACAACCCCACCATGGCTTGAACTTGGAACATAGAGGGATGACAGTTGGGTACTTTAGCATTCCATTAATGATAATAGCAATAATGTTGTTTTTTATTATATATATACAAAACCATAAATTTCAAGTGAGGATATAGTCAAATCAGCTCCAGTACTTGACTAGGACTTCTTCATTTATCAACTCTGGAGAGATGAAACGCAAAGTTGACTTTGGCAGGATTTAAACACAGAAAGTAAAGGGAGCAAAATAAATACCACAGGGCGTATTTTTGTTTCTGATGCTCTGCCGATTCTACCATCCACCAATTGTAAATATTCATACAAATATTTATATATGAAGACCTATCAAGCCCATCATCATCATTGTCGTTTGTACGTCCGTTTTTCCATGCTGGTATGGGTTGGACGAATTTTATTTTTTGGAGCAATACTCTATGGCCGGATGCCCTTCCCGTCTCCAACCCCTACATACTTTGTAAGTAAGGTAGTTTTTCCATGGATATTTTTCCATTGAACAGCTAATCTGCTGGTCGATTGTTATAGACAGGATGTAAAGAAATGATCACCAGCAGACAAGTGATGTCAACAATCAAGACTTTGTGGAGGCAAACACACACACACACATATGTGCGCACGCACACCCCCATATATGACAGGCTTCTTTACAGTTTCTGTCTACCAATTCCACTCACAAGGCGTTGGTCGGCCTGAGGCTATAGTAGAAGACACTTGCTCAAGGTGCCAAGTATTCAGAGAAGATAAATAGATGTTGAAACCATGTTAGCATCATCCAAATCATGTCAAAATTCTCCAAACTGTGCCAGCAACATCCAAACCATGATAGAACAGATATACATTTCTTGTCTACGTTGTTTATTTCTATGGATCTGTTTATTTTAACCATTATTTTACTTTTCATATTTGTATTCGGATGAAAAAAAAAATTCAAGTATAATTATGTTCAAAAATATTCCACAGAGCTGCAATATTAATTGATAATCTGATTCTTTGTTTTAATGTAGCATGATAAATGATGTTGATTTAACCATATCAGAATATACAAAGTTTGGTAAAGATTTTGCAAAATCTTTGAAGCTAAGTCCAGATGCCCTAATTCAAGTAGCATTGCAATTAGCTTATCATCGGTAAGAGATTTTCCTATATTTTCTGTGGTTCATGGGTGTACACATTGCAATATAAACTTGAAGAGGCAGACTGTATCCAAACAAGTTGACAAAGAAACATTAGTCATTGTGTGTGTAAAAGAGAAAAAAAAACATTTAAGATGATGCATATTAGAGAAAATGGGTTCTAATGCTGGTAGCAGTTGAGAGGGTAAAGTCAGGGCTTGATGGAGAAAACTTGGGAAGTATTTCGTTTTTGTATTTGTTTTGTAAAATGTTTTATTTGAAACCGTGTGTTGTAACTGATATTGTTATATTTTGGGAGGGTCATATCACCATTAATATAGAACCACACGCACTTGTTGGAGGTTCAAAATCATTGAGAAAGCCACAGTAGTGTGACGAAAAAGTAAATTTATGAAAACAAACTATAAAGTGGACTCCAACCAGTGCATGTGGTTCTATATTAATGGTGAAATGACCCTCCGAAAATACAACTTGGAAAGTAATTTGATTAGATCTTAAAATACTAGGTCTGGATAAAATGTTATCACCAGGTCATGCAGTAAGTGACAAACCTTGTTTGGTGATTGACATGCTGTTGTTGCTAGTTACTGGGTGCCCTTATTGTTGTTTGGTCTCTTAGTTATTAATGTGTGTTGTTTCTAAACATATAATGGAGTAATTTGTTGTTACTAGATTGATTAATGCTTGTTGTTGTTTAGCCCCCCGGTCAACCTTGATTGAGCAGAACTGTGATCAAAGGCATTCTAGCCATGACTGTCCTATCTAGGACTTCCTTATCTAGTGTGTCTTTTCTTATTTAAGATGGGAGTGTGATTTAAGGGAGATTTGGTTGCTATTTCTAGCATGTTAAGTGACCACATAGAGTCCCTCACCCGTCATTGCTAGCTATATCAACTCATAGATGACATGAGTGATCGATGTTGTGGTTAGGTCATTTGGTGATTGACAAATATTGTTACATTAGTGACTTTCATAATTGTTATAGTATGTTTATTGCTAGGTCAACCAGTGAGTGACACACTGTAAATCACAAAACCTAGAAACATTATGTTGTTGCCAAAACTTAATACATACATAGTAAGTTTTTAGTAAAATGTTGCTTGACTGTTATGTATAATTCAGCAATCTTGTTTCCATTAGAACATACTCTGAACCAGGTGCCACATATGAAAGTGCATCAACACGCCGTTTCAAGTTAGGTCGAACTGAAACCATACGTTCTTGCACTGTTCCTTCCTACTTGTTCACCCGTGCCATGGATGACAGTGGGGTGCCAGCCAATGAAAAGCTACAGTTTCTTCATCAAGCCATTCAAACTCACAGAAACCTTATAAATGAAGTAAGTTCAACTGTTCTATATATTATGTTACAGGTAGTGAGAAAGGTTGAAATGAAAATACTTCTTTACCATTTTTTGTTCTTCCTCCTCCTTCATTATATTTTATCTTATCTCTTTCATTCCATTTCCCTTCTTTCTTTCTTTATTCTCTTCCCATATATATTCCCCCTGCCATATATGAATGTATGTATGACTAGCTTAGATACACTACACAAAGTCTGAGCCTTTAGTTGTGCCTGTATGACCTGATAGATTAAGTGACCTGCCACGTGTGTGTGAGTTTGTTTGTTTGTTTGTGTGTGTGTGTGTGTGTGTGTGTGATCAACAGACATACTAAAAAATATATAACAAAAATAGATACTCGCCCCACTAAACGTATTCTTAATCTCGTAAATTTATATAAAAAAAAAGACTGAAAAGAGAATTTCATGCTCAAAGTTGTTGTTTTAACGTCTGCTTCTCTATGCTGACATGGGTTGGACGGGACTTTTTGAGGCAGTGTTTTATGGCCAGATGCCCTTCCTGACGCCAACCATTTTAGTTGGCTCTTACAACAACATTATTGACTGGTCTTTGCTAGATCAATATATAAAGTTGTACATATCATCATCGTCATCGTTTGACATCTGCTTTCCGTGCTGGCATAGGTTGGATGGTCACACGGTCTGAGTCAGTTCTTATTTGGAGTTACTGCTCTTCTAGATGGGTTGGGGGACCGCATCTTGCTCGTACTTTTCAGTTTTGGCAAGGGTTCTACGGTCGGATGTCTTTCCTAATACCAACCACTTTACAGAGTGTACTGGGTGTATTTTATTGTGGCACCAGCACTAATGAGGTTGTCTTGTACTATTTAAGACAGAAAAGTCCTCACTACTCTACGTTGTGTTTGTTCATTAAAGGCAACATGATCAAGAGTAGGAATAGAGGAGAGAGGATGATGGCAAAAGAAGAGCCAGAGGGTGAAAGAAGCCAGAGTATGATAGGAGAAACAGTAATCGGGGTGATAAGGGGGGGGGGGGAGTAATCGCAGAGAGACAGTAATGGCAGAAGTAATTGAAGAGAGACAGTGATGGCAACTACATGTTAATGGGTAAGAGAGAGCAAGTGATGGATAGTAGTAAGGATAGGTGCAGGCATGGCTGTGTGGTTAAAAAGTTCGCTTTGTAACCATGTGGTTCCAGGATCTATCCCACTGCATGGCGCCTTAGGCAAGTGTCTTCTACTATAGCCTCAGGAGTGAAATCAGTACACATAAACTATAAGGAAGCCTGTCATATATATGTGTGTGTGTTTATCTCTACGAAGTCTTCATTGTTGACACCACTTGGGCTACCGGTGCTTGTTTATGTTCTGCGTAGAGAATTCACTCGCAGCTTTAGTGGTTCGGTGGAAAAACCACCAAGCTTAAAAAGTACTTTATAAGTAAGGGCTGGCAACAGGAACAGCATCTGGCTGTAGAATACTCCTAAAAAAAATCTCATTCAACCGATGCCAGCATAGAAAAACGGACGTAAAAACGATGATGATGGTAGGAGAGAGTGATGTTTGTCAATAACGATTGACCTGGGGTGGGAGGAGAGTCACGTCTAGCAGTATAGAAGTGTGAATGGTAGCATGTATTGGATGGAGAGAACAAGTGATAGAGGAATGAGAGTTTATTGAAGAGGCAGGATGAATGGAGAGGGCGAGTGATAGAAATTTGAAGGTATCAAAGAGGCAGTGGGTCAACAGATGGAGACCTAACAGGAACATAATGGGTGAATGACCCAAATGTAGATATATTATACAACCCAGCCTCCATCACACCATTTTAACGTTTGTTTCGCCATGGTTACACGCATGGGCGGGTCTTCTTCAGCAATGCGTGCTGCCATCGTCCGTCCTTTGTGATCTCCTTCATGATGCTCAGCATCTGAGATCAGTATTCACCACTCTGTGCACCTCAATTACCTTATCTATCCATTTCTCTGCTAATATTATGCCTACTTCACCAACCCTATCACTATTATCATCCCAGAAGAATTTGTACTTTTGTTCTTTGCCTACGAGAAGTCTGGCTGAGGCTCCTCTCCACATTGTCTCTTGCAAACAGCACACATCTACCAACCTCTGCTCTAGCATCTCTACAATCTCACCTGACCTACCTTTCATTGTATCAACATTGATGATGGCAGCTCTAAAGTTTTGGACCAGAAAGGAAGAATGGGGTTCCTGGTGGGTGGATAGATTGCTTTCTATTTTCTGCATCTGAAATGAAGAAAGTTTGTGTGGCTGTCTGGCCATGTTCAACGGGTTCCCACACATGATCAGTTGTTTCCACCTTTAATTGATTTGCTATTTAGTCATTCATTCACCAACAAATTACTACAAATAATTATTAACATTCTTGGTGTAAGTCCTAATTTGTTATATTAAAGTTTTGGCACATTTGAGAATGAAGCTAATTATTAATTAACATGCTGGGTGTTAGTCCTTATTCTGATATGTTAAAGTTTTGGCACATTTGAAAATGAAGCTGTTTGAAGATGAGGCCGTCACTAGTTGTCAAGGGAGCACATCAGGAAGAGGCTTTACGGAAACTTGTGGTGGGGTGGTAAATCATTGTTTTCTGACAGTCTCTACTATCGCAACTTAAATATTGTTATACTATTTTATCAGAGAATTAGCATGTTAGTAAATAGTATGTTTAATAAACATACATTTAGACTCACTGTGCAAATATACCCTGTGTTGAAACCACAGGGCCCTCTATGTAGAACAACTCTACTAGTTTCACCTGTCATTTACAAGCTCATCAGGAGTGCTTACTTTATCTGTTCCACAGAGAGAGCATAATTACATTTTTCGGAAGTAGCTGTAAGCTAACAACAGGCACTGCTTGTGCTCATTTGCATATCAGTACATTCATTGGTAACGTGTAATAATTAACTAAAGTACTGAAACAGCATATTTGTGGATAAGTGGTAAATAAATTTACATGCGTATGTTTAATAAAGATACAATTAGATCAGGGTATATCTGCACAGTGAGGCTATCATCCCTTGTCCTATCCAATCTACCAATTCAGACCCTCTGATCTACCATCCCTTGTCCTGTCTATTCAGACCTTCTGATCTACCACCCCTTGTCCTATCCATACACCATCACACCTCCTGTCACTCTGCCTCCTCCATCATGATAGGTCAGCATCGGACCTATGCATACCTGCCTGCCACCCTCTACTCTACTCTACTTATCCATAATGGTCATCTATGCCATCATCCACTTCTGCTGCTATTTACTTTTCCCTCTGTAATCTCTGCTTTCTCATCACGACCATACTCTTACTCCCCTCCCATCCTCTCCCTCTCATGCATAACCTGTCTTCTACTCACACACCCTCTCACCTCCTGTCCTGCCTCCCAATCTCAGCTTCCCTCCCTCTTTCTCAGCCTCTCATACATAACCTATCTTATATTCACACTCTCGGGCCATGTTTGTCCTCGTAGAACGGAGACTATGTAGAGTAGAGAGGACTCTTTAGCCTGCACGAGACTAGGCACCTTCTCTATTGCTGGTACCACCCAGTGCACTCTCTAAAGTGTTTTGGCAATCGATTGGAGACAACAGGGTGGAGAGTCTTGGACTTGACAACCTCTCTAGTGTTGGTGCCACAATAAGATGCACCCAGTACACTCTGTAAAGTGGTTGGCAATAAGAAGGGCATCCAGCTGTAGAAACCATGCCAAACGAAACACACAAGTTAGACGTGGTCCCCTGACCCATCTTGCGGGCTGAAATCACCTGTCCAACCCATGCCAGCATGGAAAACGGATGTAAAATGATATTTAAACCATAGGGCACTGTGTGTGTTTATTAAATGTACACATGTAAATTTATTTAGAACCTATCCAAACGCACTGTCTCAGATATATGTGTGTTAACTAAAGTACTATGTAGTGACAGTGGTAAGTTTTAAAATAATGAAGTTGATTTATGTCTAGTTGCAGGTAAGTCTTTTTGTGTTTATTTTTAATGAAAACCATTTATATATTAAATAACCTCCCTCTCAATGTTACATTAATATTTATGTATTTTCAAATGAAGAAAAACCTCTGCTGAACTTATGTTTAATTGATATTTTAAATGTTATTGTAACAACAGGTGTTGTGACTTACTGACCAAATAGAACAACATTATATATTTACGTGCCAGTGTGGGAGCTCTACATGGTCACTTGACCTGTAGCCAAATCTCCCTCATATCATACTCTACTGTCTGAAAAATAGCTGGGATGTTCATGGCTGGAATGCCTTTGATCAGGGCTGACCTGGGGTTTAAACACCATCATAAGGCAGATTATTCTCGAAAAAATAAAAACACATGTTCAACAATAAGAAAATATTGTTGGAATTTAATTTTTTTTTTTAACTGGGTTGCCCTGGCAGGCTGATACATGAAAAAGTATGTCTTGCAGAGGAGCAACAGTTTAATGGTAACTCATGAGCATTGGTTAATATAGTCCAACCCCTTAACCTCTAGTATATCGTCAACATTTTATGTCCACTTTTCCATGCTTGCATGTATTGGACAGGTCCTCTCTAACACAGTGTCTCACCATCTTTCTCAATCCTTTGCCATCTCCTTCCTGAATTTCAGCATCCTGAGATCTGCTTCCACCACCTCTTCCACTTGGCCCTTCTTCACCCATACACGTTACATGTCCATACCAATGCAATCTTCTCTCTTGCACACTACATGTAATTCCTCTTATGCCTAATTTTTCTCTCAACTCATCGTTCATACACATCCAGTGGAGCATACTTGCTTGATTTCTTTCCAACCTTCATACATCATTATCATTTTACGTCCGCTTTTCCATGCTTGCATGGGTTGGACGGGTCCTCTCCAATACAGCTTCTCTCGATCCTTCTTAAGATTCAGCATCCTGAGATCTGCTTCCACCACCTCTGCCCATGTCTACCTCTTCCACACCTTCCTTCAACCTGGATCACTTGGCACTTCTTCACCCATACGCATTACATGTCCATACCAACACAATCTTCTCTCTTGCACACTACATATAATTCCTCTTATACACATCTCTATTCAGCCAGTTCACCTAATAAAGGATATCACTTGTTATAGAATTTTCCAGTGTCTTCAGAACTCTCTAATGTCATTGTTTACTCTCATTTCAAGGCCATAAGTGGTCAAGGAATTGACAGACATCTTCTTGGATTAAAGTTCATTGCTATTGAGAAAGGAATGGATATACCAAATCTGTTTATGGACACTGCTTATGCAACAAGTATGCATTACAAGATCTCAAGTAGCCAAGTAAGATGTTTTATGTATTTTTTATTCAACTCTCTCAATGAGTTCTCATTTGCTTTTGTTTTTCCATAATAATTCAGTGCTTTTGTTTTTCCATAATAATTCAGTGAAGACATTTATATGAATTGTCAATGTTTCTACTGTTCAGATTATCTTATTGCTCACTGGTCAATATTAAAAGAGAAAGCGCTAACTATGGTGGGATTAAGAAGCATATGCCACTAATAGGATTTGATTACATGAGCTTTTGTTTGATTGTCCATCACAATTGTTGTTTTTTTTTCTATAAGTTTGTCAGAGGAAGAAGGACATGCCCAAGGTCTTTGAAGTCCCTCTCACACTGTTGAGATTGATGTAGCTAATGATCAGCTTAAACATTTGTATGGCAATGTTTTGCCTGAAAAGCATGGGCATGGAAGAAATTCCAGAGGGTTGCAGTCCTGGGAAGATAGAACTGGGTGAAGTGCTGGGAGGAGGAAAGGCAAGTGGGCATAAGTGGAGATAGTTTGGTGATACTGCAATTGTTGCATACCGACTTATTTTATTTTGCTTTTGGGTCACAGAGTTGGTGTGAACATTTGAGAGATTGGACTAGACTAGTCTAGTTAGCTTCCTCACCATTCTGAATTAAAATCATGTTTCAACTGACATTATTTTTCATTCTTTCAATGTATAAGTATCAATGGAATATTGGGAAATGAGATTGTGAGGCAAGATGTACAGTCAATTCAATCAAAGATAACCATGCTTAGAAAAGTAATATAGGGATTTTGTTTGTTTGTTCATTTATCTTTATATAAAGCTGTTATCATCCCATCTTTCTGATTCCAAGTACAGTTTTAATTAAATTTCCTACAATTAAGGGAAAGGTCATTAATCTGACAGTGAATTCAACATTTCTCAATTCTTCTTTGTATGATTTGTGGCAAAAATTAATAAAGAGTTGTTTTCAATCATGATTTATTTGTAAAGCTATTGCTTATGAGGAGAATTTCTTTACTAAATGTTTCTATTTTTATAATATATATATAAATTTCAATTCCCAGGTTTCCAGTAAATTTAACTGTTCTATGAACTATGGTCCAACATCACCAGATGGCTTCGGTATATGCTATAACTGCCAACAATCTAATATTCTGTTTGCTGTATCAGCACTTGACACAAGTCCAGATACATGTTCGAGGATAATGACAAATTCAATCCATCAGAGCCTTACTGACATATACAGCCTTTTACAAGAACAACATCCCGTTTCTAAACTTTGAACTACAGCAAACTAGAGCCCTAAACATGAAAGATTGTCAGTCACTTCAAGGATATACCAAGCAAAATTTAAAAACACAAAAACAGTCAGTTTTACATCTATTATCATTAGTAAAGATATTAATGGTTACAATATATAATAATTTCACTTAAAAAACCATCAAGGTATTCAATATTCTTATAATTACTTGAAATAGTTTCTCTTGAGCACAGTAGTAAATATTATAGAAGTACTTAAAAATTTCATATTTAAAGTTCAGTTATAGAACTTATTGAATAGAAAGTCACTTTGTTGCACTGTATGTCATTTGCAACATAAGATGATAGGATTAAATATTTATAACATACAAAAGCATTCTTTATTTGTAGAAATTAGTGCCTTTTAGCCAGAACTACATATCAGTAGATGGCTATACACATGTCCAGTCTTAGACAAAACTCTTAAAAAGCAACCCCCCCCCCACCCCCTAATATCGCTAATAGGTGGGTGCCACAAAGTAGACAAATGCTTCCAGTAACAAGCCTAACTTCTGATTCAGTTTCAATTGTCTGCTTGAAGCGATTTTACTGCACTTATGCTGTTAATGCCTTTAAGAAAAGCCCAAATACGAAAACTGTTCATATCTGTTATCAATAACTTCAGATTGGAAACATAGAGAGAGCTTGTTTCAGCATCCCCCCCACCCTCTTTTAACCAATAATTTTCCATCTGGTTCCAATAGATTAAAAAAAAAAAAAATTCTATTTCCATCAATATCTTGAGCTGACACATGTTCAGCATTAATTTCCTTCTAAATAAATTCTTTATAGTTCTTTGAAATATAATTCCTTGAGAATTTCCATAAAAAAAACTGCATGCATCTGCTTATACACTTATATGTGCAAGAGTGGTGATATACAATTTTCTTAGCATCTAACATTTCTATCAATTATTTATTTCTCCATAAGACTAATAATAACCATCTTTTGTGTATGCTTCGTTATTCTCTGAAAAGCCAGAGGTTTCAAATCACAGTGTTGTTTTTATTTTATTTTTTTATACTTAATATCAGCTAAAGCAGCCGAGTCCAGTTATAATTCAAATATAGTTATGGTATTTTAATCAACACTAGATTGTTGTAAAGCAACATAAAAAACCTGCCATTTAACTAGTTGGAAATTCAGATCAGTGTTAATGCAAAATCTTATTTTTCAATATTTCATTTGGCAGTGCCAAGCAAGGCATTGGTTTGCAACATCAAAGAAAGGATGAATACTATACAATAAGAGAAAGAAAAAAAAAATTTTCCATTTACCTTTATTTAAGACATTCAGATTCTCCTTTGCATACATTGGTGAAGAAACAGGATTTAGTTTTCTTCAATTTCATAATTTATATTAAATCGAATTAAACAACCATATAAGGTTCTTTCTCATTAAAAAAAAATTATCCAATATTTTCCTTTATTTACTATGAAAAAAAAAATTTTTTTCACCTGATGAGTTGAGGAATGAAAGCGTTTAAAAAAAAATCGAAACAAAAACAAGAAAATAGTACTTATTGGTTGATATGTGTTCCTGTATTTCTTGAGCATTGACCCAAAATATTTTGATTCCATTTCATTAAATGCAATATATATACATACATATATATATAGTTTAATTTTTTTTGTGGTGCTGAAATAGGTGTTAAAAGGCAGCTAATATCCTAGAAAAAAAAATATAAACTTTATCTGTTCTGTGATATCTCAAAGAAAAAAAATTCTTTGACAAAAAAAAAAAAAAAAAAAAAAATTTACTTTTTTTCGAAGAAACTTAATACAGTATAATAATCAATATATTTATCCTTAAATTTGTTTTAAATTTTGTTTTTGATTTTTTTAAATGTAAAATCAAATGAATAAATTTTAACAATTTGCTAAGATACTGTTTATTTTTCCATATGTAATTGAGCATTATATAAATGACTTGTTTTTGTTATTTTTAAGGCCATGAAATTTGTTTCAGCTGAAACAAATGTTTTTTTTTTTTCTTTTTTAACTCTTAACATCCTGTATGAGACAGTTCCACTTGGTATCACATCATTATATTGATATGAATAATCAAGCTATATATGGTGAAAGTGAAATATTTTTGTGTGAAAATACCTCAAGCACCTATGTTTCTTATCTGTAAATTTCATAATTAAGCTGCCCCCCCCCCGTTTGGGTGTATTTTCTGCTCAATCATTACAGGACTTTGAAAATCTTTTACAGGATGTTAAGAGTTAATAAATATCTGTTATTTATGTTGTTTATATCTGTATAGTATAGAATACATATTTTGAACAGGTGCTTGTGGGAGGTGTATGGATAAAATGGATTGATTTTTAACAAAAATGAAGAAATCAAAAATAAAGGATAGATAAATGGCCCCAAAAGCAATAGTAGAAATGGTATATTTGGTAGAAGGGAACCTAGTAGATGGCAAATTGACAGAGTTGTTAGCGCGTCAGGCAGATTACTTTGCAGTATTTGTTCCGGCTCACTGCCCTCCAAGTTCAAATCCTATCGAGGTCAAATTTGGGATACATAAAAGTATCAGTCAAGTGCGGCGGACTGGCAGAATCATCAGAGCATTGAACGGAGGAATGCCTTGCGGTATTTGTTCCGGCTCTTTGTGTTTCGAGTTCAAATCCCGTCGTGGCCTACTTGGGTGCTAGACTTAATCCGTCGCCCGGTTTAACACCACTACCTGGCCCTTCGGTGCCTTTAGTGAGTGGAGTCCACTCTGTGGCAAGCAGCAAGCATTCGGGCCAGGTTTCCGGTTTGAGGATACTTTCTTCCCTCTCTCCCCCCCTCCCACGAGTCTCGGAGGCCTTGAAAAAAAAGGGTGATGGGCAATGCCTTCCCTCCTGACTAACCAATAAAATAACTAAAATGCTAAAATGTTGTTTGATGGTAAAAATCTATGAGAAAGTATTCTGAGAGAAGCTATTGCAGTATAAATCTTATGTAAGTGATGTGATTCAATTATAAGAAGGTTCTGGATATAAGATAAAATAAACTGGGGAAAGAAGAAAGCCAAGGTTTCTGAAACTAAAAGTTGTCTTTTTAGTTATTAGAATAAAAACTTTAATTAAGATTTAAATGAAAGTCTGTTTTATATAATTAATTTAGATATTGTATAGTTTTGTGACAAATATTTGCATCTACAGGCAACCCAAATTAAAAGAGACAGACTTGGTATAAAGAGGTTAGACGTAAATGTAAACCAAGCTATTCCAATCCAACCAGCCAGTGACCACAAGATGTGTTAAGAACTATATCATGCTGCAAATTCAGTGCACAGCTATAATGAGATTAAATATTGTTGCATGGAGGTGTGTGTATGAACATACAGAAAAGAAGAAAAAAATGATAAGGAGGTACTATAATCAATTATTTTGACTAAGTGCAAAGACAAATTGACCTAAGTATACTATATTCTTTTACTGGTTTCAGTTATTGGACTGGCCATACTGGGGCATCGATTTCGAAGTTTTAGTCGAACATATTGACTCCAATACTTATTTCAGTCTGGTACTTATTTTATTGAACTGCTAAGTTACAGGACAAAAGGACACGCCATAAACAAACACACACACACACATACATATGATGGGCTTACTGCACAGTTTGTATCTACCAAATTCCACTTGCCAGATTTTAGTTGACTCAAGGTGCCACACAGTAGAATCGAACCCAGAACCATGTGGTTGTGAGGTCTTAACCATATAGCCATGCCTGCACCTACTAATTTTATGAACTCCAGAAGGATGGAAAGCAAAGTAATGGTGGCAGGATTTGAACTCAGATTATAGAAGTTTGAAAATGAATCGTAAGTACTTCACAATATTTAGTCTGAGAAGTGTTAAATCCCACAAAGAAAAACAAAAGTATATTTATAACCAAACAAATTTAATATAGACAGCAATAGTAAAAACAGGTAAACAAAATTAGACTTGAACTGAATCAATTCATCCTACTCCATAAATCCCTGCCTTTATACAGGGTGGCAGATAAGTTATTCCTGGATTACATATGCTCATAAAAATTGTTATGAATAAATTTAACACTAAAATTAAAAAATTAAAAATATATAACATGCATAAAACATGTATGTGAGTGATACTCAACATAAATCATAAACTATATATCACTGTATGCAAAAGCATGCATGCATTATTATCAGGGAGTTACTTATCTTCCACCCTACACATATATATATATATATATATATATACACACAGGGTGACAGATAAGTAACTCCTGTGCTTGCAGAAGTGTACCGCATCAACTGCAGCTATGCCAGGATCAAAATGGACATCATTTTGAAAACCGCTTATAATATAAACTTTATGTATATGTTGTTTTAATTAACTAGTACATTTGTAATAAATTCATTCATAAAATTTTTTAGGAGCTTATGAAATCGTAGTTACTTATCTGCTACCCTGTATTGAGGTTATTCTATTGAAAGAAAATCTAATGAAAAAATTAAATTATTGAGCAATGATTTAGTAAAACTCTAGCAGGCTTTGTGATAAAAATTGAGGAAAGGTTGATGCTGTTAAGTATTATATACACACACAATAAAGTTATCACCTCCTTAGAATGCTGGAAAGTTTTACTGTATTTTTTTAAAGCATTTTAATTATAATTATCCAGTGTTGTTTCTGTTTAACCTAACATGCCACCCCACAAATTACAGATCCCATTAACACCATTTTATGGAGAGGTATGGTAAATATGTTATTTCATATATTTTGTTTCAGAATCAACTATAACAAATTAAAAATAAAATTCTACTAAAAATATATATTTAAAACCTTTAAAATTTATTTGTAAAAATATACACTTATGGAAATTAGATACTCACAAAACAACACTCCTGCCCAAACAACATTTTCTCCATTTGCAGCTCTTGTGACAGAACATGTCATGAAAATGCTCATTCTTAATTCATTCGTGGCTATATTTCTAAGAATAGATTGCGTATGTATTTCAATTAATTTCAGTAAACCCATCCAAATTTCTAAATAATATATCACTAAATAAAAAGGTTTGTTAAGTTGGTAATTTGAATAATAAAACTTAAGAAAAGACCCGTTTTCCTTCATATAATAATGATAAATTTATTATCTCATAATTAGATATGGTCTTGGAAGGGTTATTATTAAGAGTTAAAGAAAATATGAAAAGTTTGCTACTTTCAATTAATCACTTTATATTGCAGAGTTGCAGTTAGCTTGGGAAATAATGTTGGATTACTGACTGAAGGGTCATATCCCATCACTTGTTCTGTATTTATTGCCAAGACACATATCTCTTTCTGACTCAGTATATTTAACTATAAATACCAACAGGTAATAACATTTATAGAATAAGATAGTGTGCATGCTGTGAGGAGAGGAGAGGTGAAGTTAGACATTTCAGACGAGGCCCTTCTTTGACAGATAGATAAACTCATTACTTTACTATAATTAATATTTACTTGGCTAGTAACACTTAAGTTCAAGTCTTACTATTGGCCTAGAGAGAGTACTCAGCCTCATACCTGTCTCTCCAATCAGCATTGCAAGTGGATCTAACCCATGGTTTCTAATTATAGGCTGATGTGTTACAGTCTATCCTACATTAAACTTGTCATGCACACCAGGTGGATATCTTACTCAACTACAAGGTATCCCATGACATTGACAAATCTCTTTATATTACCTTTGTACACATTTCCTATAACAGCTCTCCCACCAAGACAACATCTTTCTGTATGTTAAGTCTTAGCATTGAAAGTTCAGGAAATGGATTTAAACAGAATAATAATCAAATCAAGTTGTTACCTATTTATTATCTCATCTAGCTAATTTTGCCAAATGACTGCTAGTTTATTTCATTGAATTTCTTTACTAAAATGGTTTTCATTTAATTAATTCTAACACTGATAAAGAATGACTACAATAATAGCAAACTTTTAAAAGTATTTATAAAACAGCAGTCATCTTTTTTCTGTCTGTTTTTATCCCCTTATTTGAGATTCATGCTTTTTTTCTTCTATGAAACATCAACTTTCTTGTCATCTAAAAGACAATAACTTTCCATCTATTTCTTAAAATGTGATGGGGAATGAGCCAACAAGTGATCTTGACCTGCTCAACACAATAGCCAAATATCCCTTAAATTTTTAAAAATAGGATCACATGATTTAAGTCCTAAATCTTAGGACAACACATCAACAATAATAGGATGACCACAGGTCGAGATGCTTTGTCCAACCAGTTACCTCTGTACTATGGGGGTCCGCTTTCTCAAGCAGTACTGATCAAAGCTACCCAACAACAACAACAACTGTAATGAGAATGTAAGAGCGACACAAAACAGATATAAAAACAGATAATTTATCACAAATAATAAAGAAATGCAATAAAATTATTAACATACATCACTGGAAGAGAATGGGAAGAAAAAGACAGTGTTGTTCATTGATTTCATCTTCTTGTGTAAGAGCTGTCATATTCTAAACTGAAGCACAAATGCACTCACAATATCAGTTGTGGTATCAGTGATTATAATAGAAATTTCTGCTGAGAGAAATGTAATGATTTCTTCCAGATTTTTCTTATATTCAGTTTTAGTATTTATTAATTTTATTTATATATTTGTAAATCATAGTTTTTTCATAGTCCTTGCATTGAAATTTCTATCCCTTCCAGTATTCCTGTTACAGTGTTGATTTGTATCAACCAACCAATCAGTCAGTCAGTCTGTCAACAGTTGAGTTGTGAAGCAGTCTTGTGTGCTAAGCTATATTCGCTAGCCACATGTCCCAGCCTTTCCTCAGCTAACGGTGAACTGACTGCTAGAAGAAGTAGGCAAAAGTTATTTGCAGTTGTGCAACTAACTTATCACTGTGACTTGCGGCCAGTTACTTTTCTCTGCCTGTTCCTGAAACAAAATAAATATTTTTAGAAATTATAGTTTTAAATATTATTCAGCAAATACGAATACATTCCATGTTTAGCAATATTGCTAAGATAAGAATTAATAGATTTCAGATTTATGAGGCAAGACTATACACATACCTTTTTATTCCCCAAATTATTAACATTAATCAAATGATAAAATTATACAATATAAAAAGGTAGGATTTTAAAATAAAACAAAGACTTAAATGATTGGCACAGATAGAGCTTTGCAACCACATGGTTCAAGGTTCAATCCCACTACAGAAGCCTGTCATGTGTTTGTGTGTATGTATATATATATATATATATATATATATACACATACATAAGTACAAGCACACAAGACAGTGGAAGTAGAAATAAAGATGCGTACATGTATTTCTAACATGGTTGTGTCAGTTTTGTCTTGGAGAAGAACCTCTCACTAGAGACTTCATGTGTTAAAAAACACGATAAGCTCTGAATGACGCCAGGGGGACTGCCAGATGGCCATTTCAGGGTTATTTCCCTTCCTCGGTGACAGATACCCGCCATAGGTCGTTCGGAGCTCGGTAGGAACCTTCGTTCCTATATAGAAATCAGCAAAAGGCATTTTCTGATGTGTGCTAAAGCTTACCAGGCCAGAATTAAATAAGTACAAGCACACAACAAAACACACAGTGAGTGCCGTTGCATGTTTGAAGCATACACAAACATGTTAGAAATACATGTATGCATCTTTATTTCTACTTACACTGTCTCGTCATTCGGAGCTTATTGTGTTTTTTAATACATAAAGTATCTAGTGAGAGGTTCTTCTATGAGAAAAACACACAGCAAGTGCCATTGCATGTTTGAAGCGTACACAAACATATTAGAAATACATGTACGCATCTTTGTGGTGTATGTATGTATATATATATATATATATATACATACATACACCACATACTCTTTCCCTCCTGCTCTCTTGTATACCACTCACCTGTTCACAATCTCAGGTCACACTTGCCTTCAAAGAATGGAGACTATGTAGAGGAGAGTAGAGAGGACTCTTTAGCCTGCAAGAGACCAAGGCATCTTCTCTAGTTCTGGTGCCTCAATAAAATGCACCCCGTGCACTCTGTAAAGTGGATTGTGATAGGAAGGGCATCCAGCTGTAGAAACGAAGCCAAATGAAAGATACGAGCAAGACATGATCCCCCAACCCATCAAGGAGAGTAGTGACTCCAAATAAAAACAGACTCGAACCGAAATCAACTGTCCAGCCCATGCCAGCATGGAAAGCGAGCGTAAAGTGATAATATATACTAAAGTTGACAGCAGTGTGGTCTCAAATGCAATTAAAGATATGAAGGCAACTGGTCCATCAGGGATAGTTGCTGAGATGCTTAAAACATCTGGAGTGGGTAGAACATCTACTAGTAACCCACATAGTCAATCAGTTATAAAAAGGTGCCCTAATGACTGGTAGAGCATTATTATCGTCAACTGTTACAAGGGCAAAAGTGATGCACTGGAGAGAGGAAACTACAGAGGTATCAAATTGTTGGACCAGGTTACAAAAGCTACAGAGTTATTGCACAGTTGATCAGGAGTAGAATTAGCATAGATGAGATACAGTTCAGCTTTGTGCCAGGAAGGGGTACAACCAATGTCATCTTCATAGTGAGACAACTACAGGAGAAGTTCTCAGCTAGGAGTAAGCCACTACACTTAGCTTTTGTCAACCTGGAGAAGGCCTTTGACAGGGTCACATGCTCTGTGATCTGGTGAGCACTTAGGAAACTAGAAGTAGATGAATGGCTTGTAAGGGCTGTACAAGCCATGAATAGAGGTGCAGTCAGCAATGACTTCAGTGACGAATTTAGTGTACAAATAGGGATCCATCAGGGTTCAGTTCTCAGCCCCCTCCTGTTTATTATAGTTTTTCAGGCCATATCAGAGGAGTTTAAGACCAGCTGTCCATGGGAACTTAGTTCTTATAGCTGAATCTGTAGAAGATTTAGAGAAGAAATTCCAGACATGGAATCGAAAGGCCTCAAAGTAAACTTAGCAAAGAGTAAAGTTTTAGTAAATAGGAAAAAAGACAGGATCCTGCTACCATCAAAGAAATGGCCATGCTCAATATGCAGAAAAGGAGTACATAGAAATTCAATATGGTGTACCCAGTGTAAACTATGGATGCACAAGAGATGTAGTGGGATTACAGGCAGGCTGACAGAGAACGTAGACGTCATATGTGGCAGATGCAAAGGTGTAGTTAGTAAGAACAATCATGAAATAAGTTCTCTCAAATGCTCAGAAGGCTGACTTGAAGTAGTTAACAGCTTTTGCTACCTAGGTGGCCTCATCAGCAATGGAGGTGGGTGTTCTGAAAGAATAGTATCCAGAGTATGAACAGGGTGTAAAAAGATCAGGGAGCTAGCAACAAACGGAATCTTTCTCAGAGTTAGGGTAGATTGAATGAGGCTTGTGTACGAAGTGCAATACTGCATGGTAGCAAAACATGGGCCTTGAATGCAGAAGATTTGTGGCAGCTGGAAAAAAATGAAGCAAGCATGCTCTGCTGGGTGTGTAATATTAAAGTGCATGAGCAATGGAGCATGAATCAGCTGAGAGAAAAGCTGAAAGCTGGCTATAAGAGAAATCAAATGTAGCATGCAAGAAAGAAGACTGTGTTGGTGTGTGATGTGTATGGAGGATGCCAGTTGTATAAAGAAGTGTCAAGCACTTGAAGTGGATGGAACCTGTAGAAAAGGGAGACCAAGAAAGACAGGATGAAGTGGCGATGGCTGACCTCAGGAAGCTAAACCTCATGAAGAAGATGACAAGAGACTGCAATAATAGGCGACACACAGGGCTAGAGAGGACCTGCCCACTGGTGCAAACTTAGCAAAACGATTATTAGAATAATATTGCTGGGATGTACAATATATCACTGGATTTCTTGCCCAATATACACCTGTTAAGTTCCATCTACTACCCGCTCATTTATCACAACCTGTCCTATTCACTGTACTACACTACTTGTGTAACAAGGGTTGGCATTTGTTTTGTTCATCCGCTATCATTATCACTCTTCCTCTCCACCACCACCACACACCTCTTATCACTGTACCTATATTCCATCACGATGCCTGGAATATGTTCAATCTGTCCATATTCATCTATCACCCTCTCTCCTCAAGTGACTCTTAGTCGTCATTTAGCGATATGGATTCACTGTAAAACATGTTACCCAGGGTTTCAGATAAACTCCAGTGAAAAACATGCATTGAATTAAATCCAATCAATACAACCACTGAGTTTAAAATCTTCGGAGATAAGATGACATTGCTTTAGCAACTCCATGTGCGAAGGAAGTGAGACCACTTATGTACAAAGATTTTAAACTCAGTGGTTGTATTAATAGGATTCAATGCATGTTTTTCACTGGAGTTTATCTGAAACACTGGGTAACATGGTTGATAGTGAATCCATATTGTAAATATAATAATATCTATCTTTATTTTAATATATTGAGCGCTCCGTCTTTTGTCTTATGATACTTGTCACCCACCTATATATATATATGTATGTATGTATGTATATACACACACATGTATATGTATGTATATAAGTATGCATGGGTATATCTTTAAGGTATATATCTGTGTATGTGTGCATATGTATTTATAATATCATCATTTTTACATCCATGTTTCCATGCTAGTATGGGTTGGACGGGGATTTTTTGAGACAGTATTTTACGTTCGTATGCCCTTGTCATCAACCATACTTATTCAAAGTATGGAAATTATACCACCAAACTACGAAATGGCCAACCATTTTGTTTTATGGAGACGTAAACAAATAACATCGGCCAATTCAGCGATAAACAGTCTCAAGCACACACACACACAACCGACTTCTATCTCAGTTTCCGTCTACCAATTTCACTCATAAAGCATTGGTAGACGACACTTGCCCAAGGTGCCACACAGTGGGATAGATCCCAGAACAATGTGGTTACGAAGCGAACTTCTTAACCACACAGCCATGCATGCACACACACATATATATATACATATATATATATATGTTGACTGATGAATTGATGCAACGAACATTGAATAATGTTCAATGAGAGATGGCATAATTAATTATGCAATACACCTCGATTGTTACTTTAAAGAAACAGCTGTAAGCCAATAAACTATGATATAATTTCAATATCTGCTTTCTATTTCTTATTACTACATAATATACTCTATATATATTATAGCTGTCTTCACCCTCTACGGAATCCTACTGACTCCCACGAGCTGGGCCTGCAATTCGGAGTTTAATATTATATATTGAGTTCTTGATCTCGATTATTTGCTGTGCCTACGTGTAAGCACTGTATAAACAAGTTTAATATCTCTCTCTCTCTATATATATATATATATATACATATGTGTGTGTGTGTGCATCCAGGTGTACAAACCAAGCCAAATGAAACGTACAAGCAAGACGAGGGCCAACAACCCTTCTAGGAGAGTAGCGACTCCAAATAGGAACTAACTCAGACCCAAATCACCCGTCCAACCCATACCAGTGTGGAATGCAGACATAAAATGATGATGATGATGATGATATATATATATTTGAATGCATCTGTATGTGTTTGTAGGTGTCCAGTGCCTATGACTGTCAAGTTGCCCCCAGGGAACCTCACCACTTCATATATTTTATTACATTCATTATTATCATCTATATATCGAGCAAACTCCTCATCACTCTTTATTTTTTTATTACCATCATCATCTTCTATCTACTTATCTTTACTTTTATCTCTTTAATTACTTTTTTTATATAACTTTCTGTCTTTCTATCTATATATCTTTCTATCTATTTATCTACTCATTGTTGCTTTTATCTTTATTTATATATATTTTTAGTATTTTTATTTTTTATTTTCACCCTTTTCCTTATTCCATCATTCTCATCATCACCGTCAACACTATTACCCCCCTTCATTATTTATCATTAATACTAATACACTTTCCTCTGCTAATAGGTATATAAGGAGTAGCTCTATCCTAGTTAGATAGTCCCTGACATGTTCTTGAACAAAATGCCTTTTATCGAACTCACTGTTTTTAATAAAACATATATATATGGATGTGTGTGTAAATCTTTTCACCCTCATAAATCACTCACCTCCTACCAACACTAACTATATCCCTCTCCCCCTTCCACAGAATAGAGAATACATAGGACTCTTTGGCCTGCAGGAATGTCCCTCTCCTACGACCAATCCAATCAATACACCCCCTCACACATGCCCTCTCATGCACTCACTCACTCTCTATTTCACACTCTCAGCCACATTCTTCTATTTCTATTTCACACTCTCAGGTCACGTTTGTCCTCCAAAGGATGGAGACTAGAGTAGACAGGACTCTTTAGCCTTGAGAAGACGAAGGCATCTTCTCTAGTGTTGACTCCACGATAAAATGCACCCAGTACACTCTGTAAAGTGGTTGACGATTGAGCAGAGAAAACATAGAGAGGGCTCTTTAGGCATGACAACCTCTCTAGTGTTGGTGCCACAATAAAATGCACTCAGTACACTCTGTAAAGTGGTTGGTGATAGGAAGGGCATCTAGCCATAGAAACCAAACCAAATGAAATGTATGAGTGAGACGTGGTCCCCCAAACTGTCTGGTTGAGTTGTGACTCGAAATAAGAACTGACTTGGACCGAAATCACACATCCAACCCATGCTACCATTGAAAGCAGACGTAAAATCATGATGATGATGATGATGATGATGATGATGATGATGATGATGACACTATGTTCCACTCTGTTTGATCTCTAATCAAAATGTAGTTTAGATGTAAATATTAAATAAATATAAGTTTCATTTCCAAAAATAGTTATTAATCTTTATTAACAATAATTCATCTGAGACATTTAAATATTTAATCTTAACGAAATATTTACTCCAGTTTCTAACAATTAAATTACAGTACTTACAGAAATATTGAGATATTTTGTATGGAATCCTTGTATATGGCCACCGATTCTTAATACCATTGACTGCACTTCTTTTCTGAAATAAGAAATAAGAATTGATTAATGAAGATTTGTCTTAGTTTGGAATTTAAAAATAACAAAGATTTGTCATAGTGTGAAATGTGACAATAACAAAGATTTGTCATAGTGTGAAATGTGACAATAACAAAGATTTGTCTTATTGTGAAATGTGACAATAACAAAGATTTGTCATAGTGTGGAATGTGACAATAATAACAATTTGTCATAGTGTGGAATGTGACAATAATTTTATCTACTATCAAATTAAGTCTACCATCCAATTAAGTCTACCACCCAATTAAGTCTACCACCCAATTAAGTCTACCACCTAATTAAGTCTACCACTTAATTAAGTCTACCATCAAGATATACAGACTTATCCAAAATTACAGACATCACTAAATAATTTTTGACAACACAGATTAACAGACTACCACCACTAGTTTCCCCAGGCTCTGTGTTTTTTGTTTGTATATATATATATATATCATCATCATCATCATACATCCGTTTTCTATGCTGGCATGGGTTGGATGGGTGATTTTGGCCCGCGTCGATTATGAATGGGGTCACCACTCTTCTAGACGGGTCGGGGGACCACACCTTACCCTTACATGTTTCATTTGGCCTCGTTTCTACAGTTGGATGCTCTTCCTATCACCAACCACTTTACAGAGTGTACTGGGTGCATTTATCGTGGCACCAACACTAGAAAGGTTACCATGTCCATGACACACTTAAAGAGTCCTCTCAACCTTTCTAGTGTTGGTGCCATGATAAAATGCACTCAGTACACTCTGTAAAGTGGTTGGTGATGGAAAGGGCATCCAGCCGTAGAAACCAAGCCAAATGAAACATACAAGCAAGACGTGGGTTGCTGACCCGTCTAAGAGAGTGGTGACTCCAATCAGGAATCGACGCAGGCTGAAATCACCCGTCCAACCCATGCCAACATGGAAAGCATACGTAAAACGAGGATGATGATGATGATACATTAAAATGTTTATCTTCTATCCTCCTATGTATCTTTTATTGTTTTCCTTTCTTCCTTTCTTCATCTTTATTTGTCTTATATTCCTTCTTTTCATTTCTTTTATCTTATACCTCACCCAATTTTCCCCTATGATGGTAGGTCCAAAAACTGCACACCAACTCACAACTGGGTCACTTTCATGGAACACATCCTTTTGCAAACTTCCTGGTTAGTCTACTGGCTAAACGACTGCTTTACTTGGCATGGTTCTCTCAACCTAACTAGCAATATAAGGAATCTCCACTGCCAGCCAGAAGATACTAGCATAAAATGTTATCCATTAAAGACCAGTAGTCAGATTGTTAGGGGTTCAAACCCAGTGTGACAGTTTGATTTCCAGCTTCCCTGACTTAGTCTTTTAACTCCTCTAAAATAGCCAGTTGTTTCTGACAAAGTCATAACTGTGCCAAATTTGGAGTCATTAGGGCATTGGATAGAATGCTTTGCGGTATTCATTCCAGTTCACTGCACTCTGAGTTTAAATCTCGCCAAGGTCAACTTTATCTTTCATCCTTTTGGGGTAGATAAATAAAGTACAAATCTAGGACGGTTGACTGGTGGAATCATTAGAGCGTCAGATGGGATTCTTTATGGTATTTGTTCCGGCCATCTGCATTCTGAGTTTGAGTCCCACCGTGGCCTAACTTGGGTGATATATTTGTTTATGTTAATCCATCGCCCCATTTAACACTACCACCTGGCACCTGCAATGCCTGTAGCGGAGTCCACCCTGTTGCAAGCATTCGGACCAGGTCTCCGGTCTGAAAAAAGGGTATAGGTACTGCCTTCCCCCAGACTAAGCAGTAAAAAAAAAACAACTTTTCTAACCATTAACAGCTATTTAATTGTCTCTCGTTCTACATCAAGGACATTCACATAAATTATTCTCTCTCTCTCACCCTCTAAATGTGTAAGCATTCCATTCTTGGTGACATCAGCATTCACACACTTCACTTTACCAAGTTTTACTCAGCTGATGTTGAGGCCAAATTGTTTATCCTAATCAACAATTGATATCTACTCAAACACAAACACACTCAACTATGTTTTCTATCTCAACTCCTAGAGTTTTCACTAATTACTGCCTTGTCACCCAGACACCCAGATCTAGGTATCAACAACATTTTCTACAGAACACTTATACCTCAATACAATTTTGCAATTACTTACCCATGCTGTAAGCCATTTTTAAATTTCCCTATATAACGTTTTCCGTCAGGCCATTTCATCTCACCACTGGAACAGAGAAAAAAACAATAAAAACATAAAGGTTTTTATCTAGGACACAAGAACAGTGTAACTGAATATAGACAAAATGAAATCTAACAATTTTACTTCAACATACAGCCAGGTAAATTATTATTATTATTCCTTCCGGGGTCGATAAAATAAAGTACCAGTCAAGTACTGGGGTTGTTGGCCTTGTGCCTATGTTAGAAACAATTATTATTATTATTATCATTATTATTATTATTATAAAGGTGGCGAATTGGCAGAGTCGTTAGCTCATCAGACAGAATGCTTTACAGTATTCATTTCAGTTCACTGCACTCTGAGTTCAAATCCCACCGAGGTCAACTTTCCCTTTCATCCTTCCGGGGTCGATAAAATAAACTACCAGTCAAGTACTGGGGATTGTTGGCCTTGTGCCTATATTAGAAACAATTATTATTATTATTATTAATATTGGCGATGGATTAGTAGAATTCTTAGAGTGTTGGATAAAATGCCTTGTGGCATTTAGTGATGGCTCTTTATGTTCTGAGTTCAAATCCTGTTGAGGTCAACTATGCCTTTCATCCTTTCAAGGTCGATAAAATAATGTACTAGTGAAGTACTGGGGTTGATGTAATCGACTGTTCCTCTCCTCCAAAATTTCTGGCCTTGTGCCAATGTAAGAAACCATTATTACTACTACTACTACTACTACTACTACTACTACTACTACTACTACTATTAAGTAGGTGGTGGATTGACAGAAATGGTATAGCGCCAGTTAAAATGTTTTGTGTTATTTAGTTATGGTATTTTATGTTCTGAGTTCAAATCCCACCAAGGTTAACTCTGCAGTCCATCCTTCCAGTGTCAATAAAATAAGTACCAGTTGCATATTGAGGGGGGAGTCGATATAATCAACTATACTTCTCCCCTAAAGGTTGTGGCCTTGTGCCTATGTTAGAAATCATTATGAAATCATTATTCATTCTTTACTGTAAAAAAAACAAACTATTTCTTATTGTTACCATTGTTTATGTTAACAGTGTGAACATTATAATGATATACAGTGGAGGGGGAAATTCAATTGCATGAGGTTAATGCCTTTCTGAAAGACAATAGGGCACTTTTTCGGTATTACCCCTCATTAGAAGATGAATCGAAAGCCTTTTTTTCATTGGTCCTTTCACATGACCATATATAGACTGCCGTCTTTGAATACGAATGTGTTTTTCAATGCCACGTATTCGTGTGGAACAAATCGAGGTATGTTAGACACATATCCGATTGAATTTATGTGGCGAAATATATTTGATGATAATCCACTGGAAAATATTATTTCACAAATAAGATTAGTGTATCGTTGTGTTTAAAAAAAAATTTAAAAAAATTTAATCTTTTATTCTTTGACATTTTTTCATTCAGTTTGTTTCATATTATATATTTTATCCTTTATTTCATGTATGTGCTGTTTTCAATCACTCATTTGGCTTCATTTGTTTATTTATGAGATACAAAGACGTGGCGTTGAAAAATATATCCGTATTCAAAGATGGCAGTCTATATATGGTCATGTGAAAGGACCAATGAAAAAACAGGCTTTCAATTCGTCTGCTAATGAGGGGTAATACCGAAAAAGCACCAACAATAGCGACATAAGTGAATTGAAAGGGCTACAACTTGGAATCGAAATCAGGTCATAGACTCAGCTTGCCAGAAGCTACCTTCCACACACTTTAGCACAATGATTTAGGGCACTGGTTATAATAACATTTAAGAAAATCATATAGTATAACAATAGTTAACATAGTAATTAATAAATTAATAACTGACGTAATCATCTGTACCATAACAGCTTATACACACACATATATAAAATTATAATATATAACAAAAATCACACACACATACATACACATATAAAATTATAATATATAACAAAAATCACACACATACACATATAAAATTATAATATATAACAAAAATCACACACACATACACATATAAAATTATAATATATAACAAAAATCACACACACATACACATAAAATTATAATATATAACAAAAATCACACACACATACACATATAAAATTATAATATATAACAAAAATC
>JAOPJM010000001.1:3258190-3269558 GCA_027124095.1 Muusoctopus leioderma
TGTTGTGGATATATCTTTCTCGTTGTTTACATTTCAATTAAAATCGATCGGCATCTTGAGAAGTACAAACGAAACAGATTGCAATTTGTCGGTACCGATTTATCAATAAATATACTTTTCTCTGACAGTAGACTAACTCTAGTTATGACTGTTTTATCTAGAATAATCCACACAATAGAGGAATAGACATTAAAGTGATTGCAAATGAGATCAGATCAGATCAGAACACTTACTATCATTATTTCATTTTATAAAGATGCTGGACTCGGTTGAAATAGTAGAGAAATGAACTATAGTGTTTTATAGGATCTAGTGTTGTGTGCAAATCCTGCTGGGAATGAACAAAATAGATGCCAGCAATGTATAAAGCTCTAAGTGAATCAACTAAATCACTCTACTTCTTACAAAATAGCTATTGAGTTAAGACACAAACATTGGTTTGTTTAATATATGTTTCTGGTTTGTTTAATATGTTTTTTGTTTGTTTTTGTTATTTTTTTCTGCAAGACTTGTATGAACTTGTTTCATTGTGTCAGTGATGTATAAATGAATTGAGGTGTGTGTGTGTGTGTGTGTACGTGCATGCACGTGTGTGTGTGTGTATGTGCGTGTGCATGTGTTTGTGTGCTCCTTGTTAAAATGGGGAAAGGGTTTTGTTTTTGACGGATTGAAATTTGTGACAGCGGGTTTATGGACCCAGCTGTAGTTGACAGATCAGATGTATCAGAGCTGCTATGCATCACTTGGTCGGTTAAAGTAGCATCCAACAGCCAAATTTCCTTTAAATGCACTACCATCTTTAGAACTGAGATCAAACACTTCAGTTCTAAATTTTATGACAATATGTTATACAGAAAAGAAGAAAAGAAGAAAAGACTTGTGGGGAAGAAGAGGTGCTGAGATATTTCATAAGTACGATTGTTGAGATAGGAGCAGAAACAATTGCATTTCTCTATATGTGTTGTTGCTTAGCTCCAGCTCAGCCCTGATCAAACAGATCTATGATTAAAGACATTCCAGCCATGACTATCCCATCTTTTATCCAGCCAGAGTATCTAGAACTACATTACCGCATGTGTCCTTCCATTTTTAACACTTTTGATACCAACCCGCCTGAAACCGACCCTAGTTCTATGATAAAAAAAAACCCATTTGTTTTAATGGGTTCATATTTAAATTTTCCATTATGATTTAATGTAAGAACTCTGTGTTAAGTTATATTCCAAACACCAACTTAATAACCGAATCCCTCCAAATTCTTGATTATTTTCATAATTAATTGAAAATCATAGGCAGTGTATTTCATTAGAAATATGGTAAAGAAAGGGTTAAGATGGTAGGGTGTGATATGAGGGAGATTTGGCTGCTACTTCTAGCAGTAGAACTACATAGACACTTCCTCTATTTTTATACATGTGTATATAATAGGTGGAGGCAGGTGAAAAAGATCAGCCAGGAGAGACATTTATACACTCTTTATTCCGCAACAGAATGGGTGCATAAGAAATATAGTGGAATATCAGGTAGATCAATAGAAAATAAAATAATTTTAAATGCACTGATATTGCCAACAAGTGTTAGAGACCCACGATGACAATTTAGTAAGAGAAATATGGAATAGATTTCATTATTTAGATTTAATCTGGAGATGAAAGTGCAAAAGCGCGATTAAGGATATGAAGGCAGGAAAGGTAACTGGATCTATCAGGCATAGTCACTGAGATGCTTAAAATATCTGGCGAAGTAGGGTTCAAGCAAAAATCACTTACACAGTCAATCAGATAGTACAGGAAGGTGTCATACCTAATGACTGGCATAGCAGTATCAACACCAACAGCTACAAGAGCAAAGGAGATGCTCTAGAGTGAGGCAACCAGAGGCATCAAATCGACATACCAGGTTATGAAAGTTACTGAAAAAGTTGGAGCACAACTGATTAGGAACAGAATTAGCCTAGACGAGATGCTGTTCAGGTTTATGCCAGAGTGGGGTACCACCGATGTCCTCTTACAAGTGACACAACTACAGGAAAAGTACTTAACTAGAAGTAAGCCACTATACTTAACATTTGTCAACCTGGAGAAGGCTTTTGACAGAGTGCCAGGCTCTGTTGTGGTTGCTAAGAAAACTAGGGATAGACAAATGGCTAGTGAGAGCTGTGCAAGCCATGTACAGAGGTGCTGTCATCAAGGTGAAAGTTAACAAGTTCAATTAGGAATTTAGCATGCAGGTTGGTCTACATACATCAGGGCTCAGTTCTCAGCCCCCATCTATTCGTTATAGTCCTCCAAGCCATAATAGAGGAGTTTAAGACCAGTTGCCCATGGGAACTCCTCATGCATGCAAATGACCTAGCTCTAATAGCTGAATCAGTCAAAGATTTAGATAGGAAATTCCAAACTTGGAAGCAAAGCTTAGAATGGAGAGGCCTCAAAGTAAACCTAGCAAAGACTAACATTTTAGTTAGCAGGAAAGAAGACAGGATTCTACAGCTAGCAGGTAAGTGGCCATGCTTGATATGCAGAAAATGAATAGGTAGAAACTCCATACAGTGTACCCAGTGTAAACTATGGATGCACAAGAGGTGTAGTGAGATCATAGGCAGACTGACAGGGAAGGCAGACTTCATATGTGGAAGATGTGCAAGAGTAGCTAGCAGTAAGAGTATACGTGAAATAAATTCCTCCAAAAGTTCAAAAGGCCACCTAGAAGTAGTTGATAACTATTGTTACTAAGGTGACCTAATTAGCAGTGGCTATTCCGAAAGTATAGTTACCAGAGTAACGACGTGGTGGAAAAAGTTCAGGGAACTATTACCTCTTCTGGCAACAGAATGAAGGGAAAATTGTATAATGCTTGTGTATGAAGTGCAATGCTGCATGGTAGCAAAATATGAGCCTTGAATGTGGAGGGTTTGTGAAGGTTGGAAAGAATGAGGCAAGCATGCTCTGCTGGATGTGTAGTTAGTGTGCATGAACGATAGAGCACATGTGAGCTGAGAGAAAAGCTGGATATAAGAGAAATTAGTTGTAGTGTGCAAGAGAGAAGACTATGCTGAAGCGGGCATGTGATGCATATGGAGGGTGTCAGTTGTATAAAGATGTGCCAATTGCTCAGAATGGATGGAACCTGTGGAAGAGGGAAACCTAGGAAAACATGGGATGAAGTGGTGAAGACTGATCTCAAGGGGCTGAACATTACAAAGGAGATGACAATGACTGTGACTTCGGTGAAGCACTGTGCAAGAGAGGACCTGCCAAACCCATACAAATATGGAAAATAGACATAAAAATGATGGTGGTGGTGAAGATCAGGATGTATAATATCTACATTTGGGCCTCTCCCAAGCATTATGTTCATATTAACTCTCCATATACTAACTATTCTCCCACCTTCCTTTGTTACTCTCTCATCTATCACTCACCTCCTCTCCTATCAATGTTACTCCCTATTATCACTACCTCTCTCCCATCATATGAGAGATGGCATTGCATTGGATCTGTCTGTATTCAAACCCCCATTTATTATCGTACCTTCTTTACTGCTAACTCATCACCCCCTCTCTCTCTCTCCTATCACTCATTATTGATATCCTTTACTCCAACTCTCTTACCATCTCCATCACTCTCTCTCACTACCAGTATTCACAGTTACCCCTCCTATCACTCTCTCTTTCCCAATCATGCTGCTCATGCTGTGTCTATTCAATCACCTTATCAATAATCATCATGTAGTTGTCTACCACTCTCTCTCTCTCTCTTTCTTTACTCTCCCCTCTATCACTCTCTTGCTCCTATCACTCTGGTTCTCTTCCAGTACTCTCTATTCTATCATACTCTAGCTCTTGTCCTCTTTCATCTGCCATGGAAAAGACAACCATGTGGTCCTGGTGAACAAACAAATGGAGACAATGTAGGGTAGAGAGGACTCTCTAGTCTTGTAGGGGACAAGGCAATCTCTCTAGCACTGGTGCCACAATAAAATGCACCCAATATACTCTGTAGAGTGGTTAGTGATAGGATGCATATCAAAGCATAGAAATCACACCAAAAATGGAATGTACGAGCAAGATGTGGTTCCAGACCCATCGAGGAGGGCAGTAACTCTGAATAAGAACTGACTCAGTCCATGATGACCTGTCCAACTCATACCAGCATGGAAAAGCAAAGGTATGATGATGATGATGATGATAATGATAATGAAGTTGATTGCAATTAGCTACAATTACTTGTAATTTGTTAGAATTACTTACATGACTTGATAAGTGCTAGGAATAAAATGATAACATTTGATAAGAGAAATTTATGGAACCACTGAGCCTCTATCATCATTTGTAAGCCTCAAGGAGATCTATAATGGTGTTAAAGACATGATATAACCCCTTTCAGATAGGATACAAGTTCCTATCAAATAGCATTCCCAGATGAACTAATACCTATTGCTGATAATGAGGTGAAATGAAGCATGAAAAATTAAATATATTGCCCAAATACACAAAGAACAGTTCACTGTGGATTTGAACTCAAGATCTCTGAACTGATAGCTGATACTATATCCGCTTAGATATTTCCCTCCAACTTTCAAATCTATCATTAACAAAAAGCTCCTCTCCATAAGATTAAGCTTTACAGTGTTTTGTAATATGCTACAGGCAGAGAAATATGTATAATAAAAGTAAAATATTTGTAGTGAGGGGAAAGCCATATAGATGAGTGCGATAAGTTGGATGTGTTAAGTAAATCTGAGAGAAGTGCAAATGATCTGAGAAATGTGTTTGGAAATTGGAGATATTTGTTGATGCATATAAGAGAAAAGTCTGCATTTGTATCACTAAATGATGAGAATGATGTTAGCGAGATGAGAAATATTGATTTCTCTTTTTACATTGGCACAAAGCCACACATCTGTAGAGGAGGGGGTAGTCAATTGAATTTACATCATTACATGCAAGACATGATTAGTACTGAGTTTATTTATCCTGGAGAGAAGAAAAACAAAGTCAACCTCCCTTAGCAGGAATTGAACTCAGAACAAAGAAAAAAAGCTTATCTCTGTTAAAACATTTGATTTGGTCTGGAGCTCTCCATTGTTTCTGCCATTCTACTGCTGACTAACTGGATGAGAAATATTGAATACTAGAGTTACTAGTATATGGGTAAGCAGAAACAAGCTAATGAAAACCTGAGGCTAAGTAGCTCAAATGTGACCCCTATTTTTTTTAATATTTCATAAATGAAATGCCAAAGGGTAATGACAGCTGAGGAAGCTCTTCTGTATACCTTTCTATCCATGTTAATAGAGAAAAAATGAGTTAAACTCATAATAAGGATGACAATGCAAATAATAATGACAGCTAATATTATAAAAGAGATGATCTCAACATGATGAGAAAACTAACAAAAAACTGTTCAATGTAACCACAATGAAAAGAAAGTGAAAAAATCGGGAGGGGGGGGGGGGTAAATAAAAATGTAGTAATTAATTCCGTACAGTATCTCTGGATAAGCAACAGAATCTTGGCTTTTCTTCTATTCATGTGAAAACAAGAGAGCTGTTTTCATTTATCTTGACAATAATTCTAATCGGAAACAATCAACAACATGAAAGCATCTTTAGAATGTATGAACAGAAAACCTTGTAATAGGCTTGCACTAAGTTGTTCAGTAGCATTTCAAAAATAAATCTACTCAAATGAGAACTAAGGTTAAGGAGGCAAGAAAAATACAAAGATAGAAAAAGAAATAAAAACTAAAAAAAACTAAATCAATTTTATAAATTTACAATAGAAAATGAATTTACAAAAGGTATTCTCCAAAACAGATGCATTTATTTATTCCACCCTCACTACAGGCATAATTAAAACTAAGTATATAGTTAATCAATATTCATGAAATTAAAGCGATTTTCTTGTATAGGCTCATGACTTCAAATAAAGGGAAGAACATGTGATTGTGAGTTGATCATGCCTTTCTCATGCAATCTCATCTCTCATAACATGAAAAAAATCTGATACAGACACAAGGAGTTTTTCAAAACAAACTTATATCTCTTAGATATCACCATTAGCGTTTTAACGTCCGATCTTCCATGCTGGTTTGGGTTGGATGGGACTTTTTGAGGCAGTGTTTTATGGTCGGATGCTCTTCCGGACGTCAACTCTTTTAGTCACATCTTACAACACACAGGGATATAGTGTACCTATTCTAAAAACTGGGATATACACGGTGGGAATAATTTGCATTGGCTGGGAGTAGATAGTGTCTGTATTATTTATAAACCAGCAAATGTGCACATACAAGTGCACAGGCACAGACGCACAGGGTTAAACAAGCTAGAAATGGCAGTTAAATCTCCCTCAAATCACATCACAATACCATTAAAAAAAAAGGAAAGGACATTTGATAATGTAGTCCTTAGATACCCCTAAAATGGCGGGATGGTCATGGCTGGAATGTCTTAAATCCCAAGTCTGTTCTATCAATGTGTTTGTTGTTGTTTAGACCTAAGTCACACCTGATCCAGCAGACCTATGATGAAAGGTATTCTAATCATGACCATCCCAACATTTTTTCAAGCATAGTGTACCTTAGATAGCACAGCCCATAGCTACAGCATCAATAGCTGGGATGCACACCACCAATAATAAGTGCAGAGGAACAGCAATTGTTGCATTCTGACCGAGTCCATCTTGCCCGATTCCACTGTGGCCACTACCATCATTTCTAATTAATGAACCTCTACATGGTTGCTCGACCTGCTAGAAATAACAATCAAATCCCCCTAAAATCACACTATCATCAGGATACACTGGATGTTTTCCTAGATACATTATAACTGAAAAATAAAAATATGAGATGGTCATGGCTGGAATGCCTTTGATCATAGGGTCTGCGCAACCATGGCAGGCTTGGGGGCTAAACAACAACAAGTATACAGAAATAGACTGAACAGTGGGGGGAATACATGATCAAATTGTCATAGTGAACTCCATACAATTTACCACTGCATGTCTGAGTCTATAGTATGGTCTTCAGTTAGGCAGAGGCACAGTATATCTGAAACAATAGCTCTATGGATCATCTCAAGTTCTTTGGCTGACAACCTGTGTGCCATAGTTTGCTAGATCAAAACTGACCTGGGGGCTACAGAACCAAAGAAGACTTTAACTAGAATTCAGTAATCCAAGAATGGTAAAATGATTACTGCAAATAAAGAATGAAGACTAGATTTTGTCCATTATGAGAGATAATTAAGAAATTACGACATTCATTGTAGACCACGGCCCTTTACATGGTCACTCAACCTGCCAGAAATAGCAGCCAAATATCCCTCAAATAACGCCCTCATCATTATCGTTTTACGTCCGTGTTTCCATGCTAGCATGGGTTATATGGAGATTTCTTGAGGCAGTATTTTATGGTTGGATGCCCTTCCTGTCACCAACCATACTGATTTAAGTATATGAATTATATCACCGAACTACCAGACGTCTGGGATGTAAACAAATGTTACCGACCGATCAATAAACGGTGACAAGGACACACATGCACACATATACATACATACACATATATATATATATATATATATACGACAGGCTTCTACACAGTTTCTGTCTACCAATTTCACTCAAGGCATTGGGCGGCCAGAGACTATAGTAGATTGGGCGGCCAGAGACTATAGTAGAAGACACTTGCCCAAGGTGCCATGCAGTGGGAGAGAACCCAGGACGACGTGGTTACAAAGAGAACTTCTTAACCATACAGCCATGCCTGCACCCTATCTCAAAAAGAAGATATATTGGATAATGTAGTCTTACACATACTATGAAAGACAAAAAAGATGAAATGGTCATGTCTTTGTTCATAGATATGTTTGATCAGGGCTGATCAAGGGTAGGGGAGACAGTACAGCAACAACAAAAGATTTTGGCTATCCTATCCCTTTGTCCTGAATCTATGAAAATGTAAGCTTTAATTAATTACAGCTATCACTGGCAATACAACAATAAGTTATATGACCCAAAACAGACAAATTGGACCTCTGCCATCTTTTCTAAATGACAAACGAAAGAACTTTATCAACAGAATTCTTTCATGTAATAATGATCTGGTATCTAGGGGATCAATATTTTTTACATAAGTGCTAACATTATTAAAGCGCAGTTGATGGCAGAATCAGATTAAATGTTTTATGGTATTAAGTTAGGTTCTGTGTTCGAATCATGTTTAGGCCTACCTTGTTTTTCATCCTTCCAAAGACGATAATATAAAATACCAATGACATACTGGTGTTGATATAATCAACTATACTCTCCAAACAATGTCTGGCCTTGTGCCTATGTTAGAAATCCAGGCATGGCTGTGTCGTTAAGAACTTTGTTTTGCAACTCTACTTGGTTTTTGGTTCGATCCCATTGTGTGTTACCTTGGGCAAGTATCTTCTATCATAGCTTCGGGTTGACCAAAGCCTTGTGAGTGAAATTTGAAAGACAGAACTGCGTGGAAGCCTGTCGGAGAAACCGTTCCTGTTCTTGGGTGTTCTTAACACCACCACTTGACCCTTAGGTGACTTTAGCAGAATACACTCTGTTGCGAACATTTGGGCCAAGTCTCCAGTCTAAGAATAACTTCCTATTTTCTTCCCATCAGTCTTGGAGGCCCTAAAAAGGGTCATGGGAACTGCCCTTGTTCCTCTAAGCAAGGAAATTACACACGCATACATACATACACTCACATACATGTGCAATTGTTATGACTCATATGTATAAAGATTTAAATACTCAATACTCACTTGTAAAAAAACATCTGCTCTATCCACTGAATATCAACAGTATACAGTTGCAAACCCACATAAAACTATGGCATGATTTAATCACAGGTTACACACACACATACATGTATACAAATCTGTGCATATGTGTATGTATGTACACATACACAAATGTTGGATCGTATATTTTTTATGTTATTATAATGTTTACTTCTGCTGTTCTTACAGCAAATAAATTATTATTATTATTATTATTATTGGTAATATATATATATTTTTCTAATTTACGGATTAGTCTCTAAATTTGAAATGCTAAAATCCCACACCGAAAGCTAAGATTTATTAAAAAAATTACAAAAGATAAAAAAATAGAAAACAGATAAACCATCGAACTGAAATTAATGTCTCTTTGTGCATATATATATATATTAGATAGATAGATAGATAGATAGATAGATAGATAGATAGATAGATAGATAGATAGATAGATAGATAGATAGATAGATAGAGAGAGATATGCATTTTCTATAGATAGAATAGTATTATGTTTAATTTTATTTTTTCCTTTCTGGCTACATTAGCGAGCAGAACAGTAACGATATATGCAGGAGAGAATAGAAGAATAAGTCATGATCAATAGATCGATCGAAGAAACTGAACTACAAAGAAAAACGTCCGACAGCAATGGTTATGAAGTAAAAAGCAAATCCTGCTTTAATACACAGACTATCGAAGTGATGTTGCACATGTGTATGTATGGGTGTATGTGTATCTATGTGTGTATACATGTGCATGTTTATGTTCTTGTGCACTGAGAGGGTTGATAGATATTGAGCAAATCATTTCTCTAAGACTATCACAGCATATGTGTGTGTATATGTGTAAATGATCATATATGCAGTGTGTGCATGAGTGTGTGTGTGCAACAAGAATACATATTTGCAAGAGAGAAAAATATGTGTACAAGCTGTGTGGATATGTGCATGTGTAAAATGATCATTCATATTATATATGCATTTGAGGAAAGAGTGAATCTGGTCTGTGTATATGTGTGTTTTGTGCCTATGTTATGAGCAAGGATATGCATGCGATTGTGTATGGGTTGTTATTTAGCCCCAGGTCACCCTGTCTTTTATTCAAACGATATATCTAAGACTACATTATCCAATGTGTCCTACATTTTTTAAAGACAGTAGCATGTGATATGAGGGGAGTTTGGCTGCTATTTCTAGCATGTCAAGCGACCACTTACAGGCTTCCTCACTGGCTTGGAGCAGAGGCTCTCTCTGCAGGTAGTTGAACAAACATTGAGGTGTGACCCAGATTCATTTTCCTAGTTATGCCATGTCTCTGTCAAGCTGAGGTCCATACTACATTAGTTGACATGCAGTGATAACTCACATGGGGTGCAGTGTGACAGTCTGGATAGATATTGAGCAAATCATTTCTTTCCATTATCCAGTATATATTTCTGTATGTCCATAGATTCACAGTGGAAGTGAGTAGGGTGGACTTGATCAGAGTGCAACAGTTGCTGCTCCTTTGTTTTGTTGGTGGTATGTATGTGTGTGTGTGTGTGTATTCCTTAATTTTGTCTAGGCTGAGTGGAAGAGGTAGTGTTTTTGGAATGTTGTCATAGTGCTCTGGGGTTTTGTATAAGTGTCTGGAGGTATTTTTTCATGTAACAGGGACTGTAGGAGTTGAAGCTTACTGCAACCACAAACTGCACCCACTGCATGTCCAGGTGGTCTTTCACTTTTAAATGTTTGTTTCATTGTGTAGGTGGCCTGTGGGTGTAGTCTGTGTACAACCTGTTAAGGTGTGTAGTGAGCTGTTTTGTGTTCTTTGTAGTCTATTGTGGCTTGTTGTTGTTGTTGGGGGGGGGGAGACTGGAATAATCCATGATGGATCTATTGTATTGTTTGTACACCATTGTTGTTGTTTCTTTATGTTGGGACAAATGTGGCACCTGTCATTGCTCTAAGTGTGTTTGTGCATAGTTTTGTTTTATTTGCATTGTGAATGTCTTCTTTGTGTTGTGAATGTTGTATGTAACTGAGTATATTTGTCTTCTGTGCATGTGGTATGTTTATGCTGTTGAGCGTGATTGTTGGTTGTGTTCGATGTTTTCTGGTGTTGCTGGTAAGAAGGGAGACAGTGGATTTGGTAGGCGTAAATTCTGTTGTAATGGAGCCGAGTTTCTCGGTGATTTAAGTAGTGGAGTAGTTGTGCACCAGTGTCTGCAGAATGGTGGGAGGATGTGAGTGTGACGTCGTCTGCATATGAGGCTGTATGTTTTGTGGATGTGTGGGAAGATTTAGATTGAAAAGAGTGAGTGATGAGAGGACAGATCCCTATGGTACTCCATTCAAGAAATTGCAGGTTTTCAAAGTGATGTTCTTGTACACTAATAAGGTTTACTGCCCTGACTGGTAGTTTGCAAGTAGTTTGTGTTGTTTCTCTAAACCCTTTCATTACCGTATTTCTAATGAAATACACAGCCTACAATTTTTCAATCTAGTTTGAAAATAATCAAGAATTAGTAAAATAGCTAACTTTCTTGTTGAGTTGGTGTTTGGAACCTAACTTAATAAAA
>JAOPJM010000001.1:3408779-3423659 GCA_027124095.1 Muusoctopus leioderma
TCTATATATATACGATGGGCTACTACAGTTTCCGTCTACCAAATTCACTCACACGGCATTGGTCGGCCCGAGGCTATAGTAGAAGACACTTACCAACGGTGCCACGCAGTGGGACTGAACCCGAAACCATGTGGTTGCGAAGCGAACTCCTTAACCACACAGCCATCTTAATTTTGTTTTCTAAAATAACTTTGCCTTTTCTTTTCTTTTCTATCTTTCTCACTATATATTATCCCTTGTACTCTTTTTAACACAAGCACACACAGATGCTCACACATCTTTATGTATCGGTACATCATCAAAAGTAATACTTCTCAAAAGTTACATTTTCATTAATGCCGTTCTAAAATTATATGTTTAGCTTTTTTCCTGGTGTGTATTTAATGCACTGTTTCTTTTCGGTTTGGTATCAAAATCTTGAGGATTCCCATTATAACACAGGGTTGAGAGGGCTCTATAGTTATGTCGGGGACATGGCAACCTCTCTAGTGATGGTGCCACGATAAAAGCACCCAGTACACTCTGTAAAGTGGTTGCCGATAGGAAGGGCATCCAGCCATAGAAACCAAGCCAAATGAAATATGTGTGAGACGTGGTCCCCCAACCCGCCTAGGAGACACAACCAACGCAGGCAAAAATCCCCTGTCCAACCAATGCCAGCATGGAAAGCGGACGTTAAATGATGATGATGATGATTTCCAGCTTTCATACCACATTCAGAAGATGTTATTCAAAATGATGTCACTCAAAATATTGGGAACACAAATGTGGGCCTTTAAATTCAGCCATTTACAGGAAATACTACATTTTACAGCTGAATGCTCTTCTTAGCATTAACCACTCCCTTTTTTTCAGGGTAAGTTGATTGTCATGATAGAGGCTATGAATAAGTGAGTCTTCAATGGAAAGATTTGAGGATTGGGGGTGGGGGTTACTACCTTAGTGGTAAAATGTTTAAAATTTGTTGATTTGTTAAGTAGATAATAACAGCTTAGGCAGTTAGTAATATAGTTTTAGAGTATATTTTAAATAGAACAGAATGAAGAGAAGGCAACAGATTGTCTCCCTTTGTTGATTCTTGATATCGACATTTTTTTCTTTTTAATATTATAAAATCAAGAAATAACTAAGTGTTCAATTTCAACAATTTATTCTTCACCACTTGTATAGATATTTTGGTCTCTTAGGTTCTTCAGTACAAGTCTGTGTAGTATCTATATTAATAGTGTATTCGATTCAAATCATCATCATCATTTTATGTCTGCTTTCCATACTGGCATGGGTTGGACAGGTCATCATGGACCGAGTCAATTCTTGTTCAGAGTTATTGCCCTCCCAGATGGGTCGGAAGACCACGTCGGCTTGTACTTTCCATTTTTGCTATGGTTTGTATAGCTGGATGACCCTCCTAACACCAACCACAGAATGTACTGGGTGCATTTTATTGTGACATCAGCACTAGAGAGGCTGTCATGTGCTTAGCTAGAATAAAGAGCCCTCTCTAAAATTGAAGACCCTAGTTCTAAAAGTACTGAAGTTACATGAAAATTATTGTGATTTATGCACTTTTAACAGTAGAGTGTTCAATTACATTTCAATGAAAAATTCATAGTTTTTGTGTTTATATCATATTCAAGGCTGTGTATAGTTGTTAGAGGGAATTAAATCTGATAAACAATGGTTTAAAGTGGATAAAATTGCAAGAAGTACTTTCTCTCTCATCCCCTAAGGCAGATTATTCTAAATTCCTTTTTTTTCCTTTAGAATGTTCTGCCATGAGGACAAGAGAAAAAAGGAATTCTTGCAATTTTAACCACTTTTAAACTGCTGTTCATCTGATTTAATTCCCTCTAACAACTGTGTAACAGCCTTGACCATAATATACACAACACAACAACTATGCACATACTATGAATTTTTTTCTTGAAATGCAATTCTTCTTTGAATTCAATAGACTATTAATTTAGACGCTACACAGGCCTAAGAGGCTGAAATGCATATAATAAATTGTTGAAATTGAACACTTAGTTATCTCATGAAAAGAAAAAAAATAATGTGTGTATATGTAGAATTAAGAAAGGGAGATAATCCATTGCTCTCTCTCTCTCTCTTTCCCCTCATTCTGTTCTGCTCTCCTGCGGTGAGTGGTTAAAATATAGTCTATTCGATATAAATAGGATATGAATCCAAATTCTGAATCAAGATTTCTATGAGCGTAAAGTATGCTTGTAGCAGATAGAGAAGTGCAATCGTCACCTACTGTAAACTTCACTTTGCAGCAGTCAGAAAATCTATTTAATCATGAACAAGGCACTAAAGAGAGGAAAAAGAAAAAGAGATATAGTTTTGATATTTCTGAAATTAATTTTGTTGTTATTGCTTAGGAATTGCTGTTGTAATATACATGATCAGTACTTGTACTTGTGTCGGCATTCACCCGGGATGGGTTGAGCCGGTTCCAACCAGTGAAGTCACAGCATCGTGAACAGAAGCCAACCATGCGTGGTGATTACAGACATCCGATGTGGTGATTGTCAACCAATTGCGATTCTAATGGCGAACACCATATATGTGAGGGCCAGATATCAATTCAAGATCTGACTTGATTGTACCAATCCACATTTTCAGTTGTCCCCCTTGTCTGTTACACCATCCTGCGAAGGGCTCTCACAATTGCTTTGTGAATGAGTTTACCTCGTGGATGGCTACTGGTGGCGTTGACTTCTGTGTCGACAAGTATCTTGCAGCAAGTTGCTGTCTTCTTTGAAATCCAAGACATGTCTGTCCTGATATTTGGCGGTTTCCTTGGTCAGTACTTCCACTGCAACTGTTGACATTCGATAGCAAGAAGTACTGCTATGCATCACACTATCCCAAAGTGTGTATGCTTGTGACTGGAGACCACCTGCGAAAATTGTACCTCCAATGAAACTCCATCACCACATGATCAGTGTTATGGTGTTTTGCCTGTAAAGGGTTAACTTTATAAGTAGTTTTATAATGCTTCCAGATCCTAATATCTGATCAAGAGTGGTGGATTGGCAGAATCTGTAGAATGGTGGACAAAAATGCCTTGCAGTATATAGTTACAACTCTTTATGTTCTGAGTTCAAATCCCACCGAGGTCCATTTTGTCTTTTATACTTCTGGTCAATAAAATAAGTACCAGTCAAGTACTGGGTTGATATAATCAACTATACCTTCGCCCAGAAGTTGTGACCTTGTGGTTTTTGTTAGAAATCAATATTTGATCAGTTAAATTTAGAAATCTTGAGATTTACCATACTTCAAGCAGAATTGTTTTCATTTGACTAAATACACTGATAACATTTTTTTTTATATCAGTCAGCATTGGAGTAATATAAAGTGAGTGGATTAGGTTCTAAGCTATTGGTTCTAATCACACATGCTTGATACATAGTGTGTGTGACATATAATGCTGCAGATACTGTGCTGTGTCCTTGAGGAAAGTCACTTAATATTACTTGTCTTGGTTTGCCTTGGTTGGAAAATAAATAATAACACTGTCTATTTCAGTAATTAATCTGTAATTGACTGACATTCTATCTATGGGAAGTATGATTGATCTGATATGAACTTAAGGCTATTAATCAGTCTACAAATTCTATTTGAAAGGAATCAATATGCAGAGGTAGCCAGAGTTGCCTTGTTGAAGGGTTGATGGTTTGTATTCTGTCACAGGTGTTACACTTTATGTTCTTCGGAAATGATATTTAAGTTTAAACCAGTGATGCACAACGTGGTCCAGATGGAACTCTAGTGGTCCATACCAGAGTTTTTGGTGGTCCATGGCAAGTTTTATATCCTATTGTGTTTAATAATGCAATTAAAAAGTAAATTTATATTTGGTGGTCCATGAAGTTTTCCTCGTGAATTTTGTGGACCACCTTCTAAAACAGGTTGTGCATCACTAGACTAAACTGCACTGTTGGTGTTGTTGATCTCCATGTCGGCTCTGATCAAGTAGATCTATGATCAAAACACATTCTGGTCATGACCATCATGTCTTCTTTGTTGATTTACATACAGTATATCTAGGACCACATACAGTATATCTAGGACCACATTATCCAATGTGTCCTCTTTTTTTTAAAGACGGTAGGGTATAAGTTGAGGGAGATTTTGGTTGCTATTTCAACAGATCGAGCAACTACATAGAGGCTCCCTCATTGGCTTGTAAACTGTACTGTGTAACTAGCAAGTACTTCATTAGCTTTCAGTGATAAATAAGCTGAACTCCTGAGGAGTTAAATTTTCTATTGACTGACATCTTATCCTGGAGTATGAGATGTGTTTTAATTGCCTCATACCATAGAAACTGAAATAAGTTCCAGTAATGGGAATTATTTTTAGAACTGTCAAGGATAGTGGATAGCAGAATCGGTAGAGTACCAGACAAATTGCCTTGCAATATTTAGTCATGGGCCTTTATGTTCTGATTTAAAATCCCATTGAGGTTGTCTTTGCCTTTCATCCCACCAATGAAAGGATAAAATGAGCACCAGTAATGTATTGGGGTCAGTTCAGTTGACTATATCCCATTCCCTCAAAATCTATGGCTTTGTAACCAAGTTAGAAATCATTATGAAGACCGTCTCATTTCTGAATACTGGGTCGTTGGATTTTCTTGTGCTACATTCCTGGTAATAATAACTGTTAATTCCCTTTCAAGCCTTCCTTTGATTGCGATTAGGTCTGATAGGATAAATATCAGAGTTATATTTTTTTAAAGAACACATTGCAAATGAAAGGTGTCAACTGTTTCGACTGACCTAATACTAGCATTGGATAAAAATAAATGCAAAAATATATTTTATTCCGGAAGTTGATGAGTTAAGATGCTGATCAAGTAATTAATTAACTGAAAAGTAAGGACACTTTAATGTACTTGCCTTATTCTACCTGGCTGAACATAAGCATCTTTCTTTGTACTTTTTACTTTTTTTAATTTGTCATTGTGTCCAAAGAAAATGGGTGTGCCCATAACTCATTGCGATAGGACTCTTGGATTAGGTGGATAGATGGAATGAAAGGGAGAGAGAGAGAGATTAATGCAGGTAATGTTGAGTTGGAGGTTAGTATATGTCTGGAATGTATAGGAGAGGAATGTGATTTCTACAATGTGGCAGTGTAAGTAATGGTTGGTGCATAGCTTAGAAGAGGCACTGGAAGTGGACACAGCATGGCAATGGTGCAGAGTAGGAGTTCCCAACCTGGGATCTACAGACCCCTGGGGTTCCACAAAGGTAATACTGGGGGTTCGTGAGCTTGTTGAGTAGACAGGTGAGAAAATTCATTTAAATAAAAGGGGTCCTTGGAAGTGAAACGGTTAGGAACCACTGGCATAGAGTGCTTAGTTCTAAGTGTATCGAGCTATAAATGTCTTAAAAATTCTTGTAAATTCCTTAATTTTTATAGCTATCCAATCTATGTTATCATAACAAAAATATGTAAAATATTAAAAACAACAATAAACATAACAGCAATAAAAAACAAACATATTTTAAAATACAAAAACTAAAAAGCAAATCAAATCATTTTGAAAGTCTATGCCAGTTCTTAAATGGACAAACATTTGTACTTTTCTTTCTGTGGCATAAAGGATAAAAGCATTGAAACTCGCTACATGGAATAAAGATTTGTGAGTTCAATTCAAACTTGAATTCGTAGTTTGGATTGGCAATTAGCAATAGATGAAGGATATTTGGCACCTCATTGCCTCTCAGCAAGAGAGTGGATACATGACAAACATAGCACCTGATGTGGATCAAAGACTAAACCTTTCTAAAAGTGTTTCTCTCTCTCTCTCTCTCTCTCTCTCTCTCTCTCTCTCTCTCTCTCTCTCACCTTTAGAAAAGTCAGAAAGATGATTAAAAAAAAAATAATTAAGTCAAAAGAGGACGAGCAATACCTATGACTTTGCAGGTCCTCTAAGACTGGTGGCATTGGTGCTGTTGAGCATCTGAACATTTGTAGCTCAATGCTAGCAGGAAATGCATATTTACTATGAGGGGGTAGCCTGCATAGAGATGGTGGAGTTCTTGTCAGTTAGATGACAAAGTAACACTGAGTTTGGAGGATGTTATGTGTTGTCTTGATTAGTCAGTGATCAAATGATCCAATGAGTAAAGAAATACTGATGGCTGGGTAAAGGTTGGACTTGGAAGTGAAAAACAGATCAAGGGTATTTGATTTGTTAGTGTGTGTGATGGAGATATGGGAAGAAGTGCATATTGAACTGGTTTACACTTTGAAAGATATAGTTTTGATCAATACAGTTTGATTCCACTGCATGGTACCTTGAGCTAGTGTCTTGTACCATAGCCTCGGTTTGACCCAAGTGTTGTGAGTGAAATTGATCTGATGGAAACTGTGGCCTATCAGAGGGACTCTACTCATTCATGGCACTTAATGTGTCACTTAGTTTAACATCACCACCTGGCTCTTCAGTGCATTTATCTTAGTCCATTCTATTGCAAGCATTTGGACTAGGCCTGAGGTTGACCCTTGAGTTGTGTTTTTTTCCACCAGGCTCAGAGGCTCTGCAAAAGGTCATGGACGTTGCCCTTTTCTCCTCTCAGCCCCCCCCCCACCAACCTTATGTTATTCATCTAAAAGATTTAGCCATATAGTCAGTCTTTACCAGTTTCACTTTTTCTTTAATGACATTGCCCATGACCTACCACCATATTGTATATCTGAATCTGTGGTATCCGACATTAAACTTTTGAATAGAAGTTTATTTTGATGTTCACCATTGGTCCATAACTGTTATGGATTAGTACCGTCAATCTGACAATCTTGCAGTATGCACTAAATTGTGTTGCCACTGATACATACCTTGCCTTCTATAAACTAGATAGTCGCTGTTGTAGGTATGTAGGTATGCTCTCACTCTTGCTTACTAGTTGTTAGACCCAGATCAGCCCTGATTGAGCAAAGGCATAAAAGCCATAACCATCCCACCTTTTTCTATATCTTCAGACACAGTTTATTTCAGACTACATTATCCAATATAGTAGGGTGTGATATGAGGGAAATTTGGCTGCTATTTCTAGCAGGTTAATAACCACTTAGTGGTTCCAACATTGGCTTGCTTGCTTATTAGTTTATTAGGTAAGTAGGTATCAGCATATTTAATGCATAGAACATTAAAAAGCTAAACTATAACAACATTTTTGGTGAGAAAAGGGGAGAAAAAAATGTGAGTCAATGACTAAAATTTTTTTTCATTTTTTCTAGCGAGTATGGGGGACAATTCTGGACATGTTTTTGCATTATTTTGGCATTCTCGGCATAGTATAACCTTAATGTAACTTGCTAAAGTGGTAATAAACAAATCACTAAGTAAATATACGGAAATGTATCTTCTCCTCTGATGAAGAAGCCTACCTGAAATGTCAGACCTCTCCTCTTCCTTATGGCCAACTAAATTAATTCTATTTTGTGAACTGTTTATATTTATTATTTGCCAATGCAGGCCATCATTAGTTTCTTCAGATTTTACTGTTTCACTACAGAAATTTATATTTGTTGGTGCAGAAAAATGATTAGTCTGTTTTACCCTATCCAGTGGTATTCATTATTTCATTTCACTCAGTCACTACTATCTACCAAGTTCCTAGTGAGGAGAAAAAATTGCTTTCTATAATGACTGTATTAAGAGGGAAATTAGTCGGAATGTGTATAATGACAACTACACACACTCTTCATACTAATTACACTGTCTAAAATGCTCTTCAACCAATCTTTCTCTTAACTATGTGGTATACATACCACAGCCAATACAGACTACCTAATGAAATGAATGGTACTCATATAACTAACTTTAGATTTTTATAATACCCTCTTCTTTCACGTACATGCTCATTATGTATGTATATGTGTGTGTGCGTGTGTATGCATATATGTGTGTGTATGTATATATTTCCTTTTTCTGATTGGAGTATTACAGTTTATTTTCACCGGCCACCTGCTTAGTGGCAAGTTTGTAAAGAAAAATGTTAAGAGAAAAAAAAAAAAATTTTTTTTCATCACCCTTAAAATTCGAAGATTTTTATTGTCCCAGATATTGTGATCTTCTGTAGCGTATGAATTATGTATAGAGCTACGTTCTTTCCCCAAGAATTCAAGCTCAACCATACTTTGATCCAGGCAGTTTGGTACATATCCTGTTGTTTCAATAATAATGGGTATAAAGCTGAAAGTGTATTCTAGATACTGGATTTGCAAATTCCTCATCGATGGTCTTCTTTCTCATATATTTTTCTTACTACGTTGATGTCAAGTGGGCAGTTGACTTCCACAACAGGGCATGTTTTATTTTGGAGTCCCAAACAACAATTTCAGGTCGGTTTATATTTTAATTTGGTTGCTGTTTTTATTCTTTGGTTCCACCTATATTCTTTTGATGTGTTCATCTTTATTAGTTGTTATTTTTTCTTTCTAACACAATCCCAGATTGCTCTGGATACCACATCATGTATTATGAGAATGTAGTATCTTGAGGAGACTTGCTTGCAGTTGGTGTTGATGTGGCTAATGTTTTCAGTTTTGGTTTTGCACAGCTTACATTTGCTGTCATCTGATGCTTTCTGTCTTTTCTGGAGGAGCTACTTGGTGGGAATTTCTGGCTTCTGGATTTCGTGTAGGTAATCTTTAAGGTGAGATGTTATAAACATGTCGGTACTCTGTACCAGGCTTTTAGTGTGGTTTATTCCTTCTAAGATATGTGTTTTTCATTTCAAGTACCCATGTATAACTTTTTCAGTTGTGTTAGGTTTGATTTTTCAATGTTTCTTGGAGAGAGATCAGTGTCTGGTTTTATTTCATATTTCTCCTCAAGTTCACTGGCTATCCTTATAATGTTTTTAATTTTGTGCTCACAAACTTGTGCATGATATTTCCTGAGCTATTTTCTCTGCTGGAGATGTTGCTTCAGTGTTACAATATGAGCCCAATATAGATTTAAGTACAGCTACCTTCCTTGCATGGGAAATATAATCTGTCTACATCCCCATTGTTATTGAAATTTTCAGTAACACTGAGCAGTTTCCAAATTCTTAAATCGATCTTGTAGTTCTTGTAGTGATTATTTCAGAAGGCCAAATGTAGGTGTCAGGATAGGCACTACAAAGGTATTGTGAGTGATATGTTTGTTGTAGGCTGAGGGTTCTGATGAACCTATTTGTTTCACTCTCTTGAGGTATTCATTTCTTATCCCTCTTTGAATGGTTCCATCACACCTGACATTCTCATCTTATCCAAGATACTGGTATATCATATGTATATGTATGTATGTATATGTATGTATGTATGTATGTATGTATGTATATGTGTTTTGTTTATGTATGATTATATATGTGTGTGTGTTTTATATATGTATATATATGTGTGTTTTATATATGTATATAATACCGTGTGGTATTTCATAATTGTGTGGTATGCACAAAATACATACCGTGTGGTATTTCATTGTTTCCCTTTAGATTCTGAATTCAAATCCCACCCAGATCAACTTTGCCTTTCCTCCTTCCAAGGTTGATAAAATAAGTACCAGACAAAGTACTGGCATCAGTATAATCGACTAACCTCTTGAAGATGGTGACCCAGCATAGCTGTAGTCCAATGACTGAAACCAGTAAAAGATTAAAAGAATATATATATATATATATATATATATACTGTATATGTAATACAGAAACTGTTATGATCCCTGCTACAAGATGTATGTGTTGTTTCGCATGATTACATCATATTACGTAAGCACACTCATCAGGTATCTGGATTAAGAAAAATGTATGTAGAGTAATCCCGATAATAAAGATCCATGTTTTTTTCAAGTACTTATATTATGGAGAGTGTTCTACTATCCAGTGTATCTATATATCACAATCCGTTGTGGTGATTTCTTGATATACAATGTACAACATCTGATATAGGAATCTTTGTATAGAAGGTGTGAATATGTCATATATAAGTGTTCTCGTCACTTATATATGACATGCTCACACCTGCTATACAAACGTTCCTACCATGGCTACCATGTAGCCAGGTCCCATCGCCAACAAATAGCCAAAGGTTGTTTTTAGTCAGAAATGGTGGTGAGCATCTTTGTACTTTTAATTCCAGATTCAGAATGTGGTGTAACTTTTTTTTTCCTGTCATTAACGTAGTATTTTTTGTATCATTCATGTGACAAGCCATTTTCCTTCTTGTACTGTTTTCTATTTAGTAGAAGTTGACTTTTTTTTTATTTGTCTTCGTTTAGAGTAGAAGTAGTTATTTATTGTTCAATACAAAGTGTTATAAAGGTTTAAATCCAGTTAACCCTTTCTTTACCATATTTCTCATGAAATACATTGCCTATGATTTTCAATTAATTTTGAAAATAATCAAGAGTATGGAGGGATTTAGTAAAATAACTAACTTTCTCATTATTAAGTTGGTGTTTGGAACATAACTTAACAAAAAGTTGTTACATAAAATTATAATGGAAGGTTTAAAGTTCAGTATGAACACTTTAAAACAAATGGTTTTTTTTATCATAGAACCAGGGGCAGTTTCTGGTGGGTGGGTATCAAAAGGGTTAACAAGATGTTCTTACATAAAATTATAATGGAAGGTTTAAATTTCAATATGAACACTTTAAAACAAATGTTTTTTTTATCATAGAACCAGGGGCGGTTTCAGGCGAGTTGGTACCAAAAGGGTTAAACACTAGAATTCAAGGAGACTCCTGTTGGTCTGTATCAACAAAATCAGTTCATCAAATGGATAATGTAAGTGTATCAATGAAAAGAAAAGTATTCTAACATTTTGTAATATGATTTGCTATCTCTGTGGTGCAATTAACTCCCTTTGTGCTGTGATTTGCTATATCTGTGCTCTAATTAGCTATCACTATAATCTGATTGGCTACCTCTGTGTTGCTGTGATTGGCCACCTCTGTGTTGTTATTTGTTTCCACTATGATATGATTGGCTGTCTTTGTGATTGGTATCTCTGTGCTTGGTGCTGCAATTGACTACCTTTATGACGTGATTGTCTAGCTCTGCGCTATTATTTGCTATCTCTTGTATGCTGATTGGCTTTCATTGTGATGTAATTGGCCATCCCTGCAGTGTAATTGGCTACCTTTGTTCTGCTATGAGTGATTGACTACTTCTGTGCTCTCTATGTATCTCTGTAATATGATTGGTTAACATTGTAATTAGAATCTCTGAGCTCTGCGCCATGATTGACTACATTTATGCTGTGACTAACAATTAATGTACCATGTTTAACCATTAACTATTTCTATCTATGCTAAATTAAAATAGACCAAAGACACAACATCCCTCATAATTCACACAGCCAAGAAACCAGAAACAGATCAGGTAGCATGGCTCAACTTACAACAAGCCTCTATGAGCCAATGAGTGACCCCATATGTGGTCATCAACCTGCCAAAAATAGCAGCCAAATCTCCTTCAAATGACACCTATCTTTAAAAGAAAAGGAAGAACATATTGGACAATGTAAACCTAGATGTACAAAAAGATGAGATGGCTGCAATGTCTGGGATCATAGGTCTACTTGATCGGGGCTCACCTAGAACTCAACAACAACAGAGCAATGAAAAAAAACCTAAAGCAAAATTTGGACAAATGACTTAAGGGCCAAGAACCTCAGTTTTTTTAACTTCAATAAAAAATTAAGCAAAGAATCTCATGCTCTAATGAATGAGCCAACAAGAGGGCCTCTAAGCCCCAGGGGTGGGGAACACCTCACCCATGGGCAAAATTTTACACATACACTGCTTCATATATTGTGCTATGTGTCTGTCTAAGTAAGGCAACTAGAGGACTCTCTAGTTTTATCATGGAGATGACAATCTCTCTAGTGTTGGTCCCACGATAAAACGCACCCAGTACACTCTGTAAAGTGGTTGGCAATCGAACGGAGAAAACATAAGGTAGAGAGGACTCTCTAGTTGTGTCGTAAACATGACAATCTCTCTAGTGTTGGTACCACGATAAACGTACCCAGTACACTCTGTAAAGTGGTTGGTGATAGGAAGGGCATCCAGCCGTAGAAACCAAGCCAAATGGAACATACGAGCGAGACGCGGGCCGCTGACCAGTCTATGAGAGTGGTGAGTCCAATCAGGAATCGATGCGGGAGGGCCCAAATCACACGCCCAACCCATGCCAGCATGGAAAACGAATGTAAAAAGAAGAAGAACATAGGCACAAGGTCAGATAATTTTGTGGGGAAGGGTAAATCGACCCTAATACTTGGCTGGTACTTTATTTTATCTACCCCGGAATGATAAAAGACAAAGTTGACTTTGGCAGGATTTGAACTCAGAACACAAAGAACCAGAACAAATACTACAAGGTATTTTTTGTTTGACTCTCTAACAATTCTGCCAACTAATAATTTTGTGTATTAGAAATATTATTCAGATTATCAATAATAAATTATAATCAGACTACTCTAGGAATTAGAAAGTATTTAAAATCACTGGAATTGGTAGGTAAATATATTTGACACACCGAGGAAAGACAAATATATCTTTCAAATCAACTGTTTTTGCTGTGATACAGAAATATTCTACTACAAGTTGAATGGATTTGTCTAACAATACAATAAAAACCAAAAACAACTCCATTCGTTGTTGTTTATATTGACTGACCTCAGTTATAACTTTGACTAGATATATGGTAAATATAACTGATATGTGGCACAGAGATAACACATCTGTGGTACAGAGATATCACATCTGTAGGGCAGACATGACACATCTGCGGTACAGAGATAATATATCTGTAGGGCAGACATAACACATCTGTGGTACAGAGATATCACATCTGTAGGGCAGACATAACACATCTGCGGTACAGAGATAATATATCTGTAGGGCAGACATAACACATCTGTGGTACAGAGATAATATATGTGACACAGATAATACATATGTAGCACAGAGATAATACATATGTAGCACAGATATAATACATACATGTGTGGCACAGATATAACACCTTGTGGCACAAAGATAACACACCTGTGGCACAGTGATGACATGCCTGTGACACAAAGAAAACACATGTGTGAGACAGATATAACACACTCATGGCACAGGGATAACACACCTATGGCACAGGGTTAACATACTTGTGGCACACAAATATCAACACGCCTGTGGCACAAAAATAACAACACACCTGTGGGGAAAATAACAAAACAACTGTGGTACAGGGTTAACACACTTGTGACACAAAAACAAAAACACACTTGTGACACAAAAATAACAACATACTTGTGACACAAAAATAACAACATACTTGTGACACAAAAGTAACAACACAGTTGTGATACAAATGTAACAAAACACCTATGCCACAAACATAACTACGACACAAAAATAATACCACACCTGTGACAGAGAAATCAAAGAACACACCTGTGACACAGAAATCAAACACCTATGACAAAGAAATAACAGACATATGGCACGAATCTGTATCACACAGCAAACAAGAATCATGTAACATCAGCTGTACTAAGAGGACTAACTTAACCCTTTTGAGACCAACCAGCATGAAACCACCTCTGGTTTTGTGAGACAAAACCTCTTGTCTTAAAATGTCGATATTTAAACTAAAACCTTCCGTCATAATTTTATGTACGATCCTTTTTGTTATGTTACAAACATCATCATCATCGTTGTTTTTACGTCCATGTTTCCATGCTAACATGGATTGGGCGGAGATTTTTTTTGCGACAGCATTTTACAGTCGGATGCCCTTACTGTTACCAACCATACTGATTTTAAGTATGGGAATTATATCACAGAACTACTAAATGGCCAGACATTTTGATATATGGAGACATGAACAAACATCACCAGCTGATTCAGTGATAAACAGTGTCAAAACACCAGCTTAATAATGAGAATGTTAGTTATTTACTAAATCCCTCCAAATTCTCGACTTTCAAAATTAATTGAAAATCATAAGGCAGTGTTATTTCATGGGAAATATGGTAACAAAATGGTTAAAATGGCAGTCAATATTCTAACTGCTGCTAACCTGTCTTTGATTTAATAAAGTTGTTCTGTGAATAAGGGCTGAAACACACAGCTTCTATATTAAAGATAGAAGGGGGTGAATTTGAGGGGATATTTTTTATAAATTACTTTACAGACTCTAAGCTACCTCGCCTAAACTTAGGTGGTGTTGTTGCTTAGCACCAGGTCAGCCCTGAACAAGCTGACCATATGATCAAAAGCATTCCACCCATGCCCATCATCACTTTTTTTTTTTCAAGCATAATATCTCTGGAACTACATTATCCAATGCATCCTCCTTTTTTCTTTTTTTCTTTTTTTTTCAATGGCAAAGTGTGATCTGAGGAGGTTTAGCTGCTATTTCTAGCAGGTCAAGTAACCTATCATCAAGAGTATTCCAGCAGTGACCATCCAGTCGTTTAGGTATATCTAGAACTACATTATCCAATGTGCACTCCTTTTTTTAAGATGGCAGTGTATGATTTGAACAGATTTATCTTCTATTTCTAGCAGGTCAAGTGACCTATGATCAAAAGCATTCCAGTTGTGACCATCCTGTCATTTAAGTATATCTACAGCTAAATTATCCAATGTGTCCATCTTTTTTAAAGATGACAGGGTGTGATTTGAGACAGATTTGACTACTATTTCTATCACAGCCTCCAACATGGCAGAGTTTACAGCATCGAACATCTTCTTCAGGTTAATGAAAAAAATACACACATCTATCTATCTATCTATCTATCTATCTGTCTATCAATATATATATATATATATATATATCACACACATCTATCTGTCTA
>JAOPJM010000001.1:4050468-4061688 GCA_027124095.1 Muusoctopus leioderma
ATATATAGTAAAATTCTGACTAAAAAAGTGAAAAACTTGAAAGTGATTTAATGTCTGCTTTATTGTAGCAATATTCATGAAAGTTCTTCTTTGGTGTAACAGAAGATAATGAGAATAGAAAAACAACTGCAAAATTTGAACTGCTACACCACTGTGTATATATGTCTGTATGTGTGTGTGTGTAACAGAATGAGGGAGTGATTAAGGGTAAGAGAGCATGTAGGAGAGAAATATTTAGAGAGAGAGAGAGGGCAAGCAAATGTGTGATTGGGCATAAATGTAAGAGAGCTGTTAGTATGTGTGTGTGTGTATGTTTATGTCTGTGTGAAGGAGAAAGGGAGCGTTAAAAAAGGCAGAATAGGAAATAGGAAGAGAAAGTGAGTGAAATAGTGAAAGGAAAATTCAAACAAGAGAGAAGGAGATAGAGATAGATAGAGAGGATATAGCTTTAATGAGAACAGAGGATGGAAGGAAAAGAAAGAAAACAAAATGCTCTTTCTAACAAGAAGATTATTTCTGTGTGATATCGTTCCTGCTTTCTCACTTTTATTTAGTCATTCTTTGGGGAAAATTTTGAAATTTATGTAAAATTCTTTGAATTATATTTATCCATATATTTTTCTACTGTTTTGTTTATTATTTAATTTTGTATTTTTTCTTTTATTTCTTCTAGAATGTTTTCTTTTTCTTTTCTTTTTTATTAATTCTATTAAATATTCGTTTGTTTTGTTTTTGGTTTTCAAATGTTAAAAGTTTCAAGAAATAGTCTTATTTTAAAAACAAGTCGGAAATTATTCCGCAAAAAAAAATATATTCAGTTTAAATGGAAAACGGTAACAGAATAGAATTCAATGGAACAGAACAGAGAGGTTAATAACAATTTAATCCTAATTGTAATTATTCTTTTATCTTTCGATGAGTGAGTGACTAAAAATTACTTGATCAAAGCTTCTAGAAGAACTAACGTCCAGATGTTTGTCTTGGGCTGAGTGTTGAGAACTGCAGCACTGTCTTAGCAGCAGCTGTTTAGAGAAGGAGACAAAGGAGATGTCATTTTCTGATTAAGTATAATCTATTTTCTTTGGAGAGACGAGAAAGCCTCCTGATCACTCAGTAGAGTAGAGGCAGACATCAGTTGAGATTTTTATCTTCAGTAAAGCTTATCACTTTATCTGCTTTGCAAGGATTTCTATCTATTTCTCTTTCTTACTCTAAGATATATTTGCTATTTTGTTGCCAGTCTTTATCAACAAGAAGAAAAGAGGCAACAAACTTTTAGAAATAAATAGAACAGTAAATATGTGAATGAATATATCTGTAGAATTTGGGTGAATTACTTAGTGTGTGTTGGGGGTAATTGGAGCTTGAAGTCAGCTTGACTAAAATGTCTGCTCATAGCTGAACTATTGTGCATTTAGAGACAATGTCAAAAACCTATCATGCAGTAACTCAGAATAAAAACTGATAGGGAATAGAGTGGACTGCCACAGACAATCTTTCTAGTGTTGGTTGCACAATAAAATGCACCCAATCCACACTGTAAAAATCATACCAAAAACGAAAGGTATGAGTAAAGGAGACTTGGACTCCACAAGCTGCAGTACAGGCAGCCTATCTAGTAGAACAGTTACTCCAAATAAAATCTGATACAGGGTAGGCAGGCCCCTTTATTCCTGCCCCAAACAACCTCACTAGTTCTGGTGACACAATGGAATGCACCCAGTCCATGCTGTGAAGTGGTTGGTGATATAAAGGACATCCAGCCATCAAAATAATGTCAAATAAAAACATGATATAAACAACAATAACGTTGGCTGGTTTTCTCTGTTGTAGTGTGCCAGATGACAAGGAACTGCAACAAAGTGGCAAGATGCTGTGAGACTTGTCCGACCCATACCAGCATGGAAAAACGTGTGTAAAATTATGATGATAATGATGATGGTGATGATAATATATGTGTGTGTGTGTGTGTGTAAAATACCTCAAATTTGCCTCTCTCTCCACTGGTGGGGGGATGCTCTATACAGGATGAATTCAATGCAAAATATGCTGTTGTAGATCAATCATCATATGCACTTCATAATCAGAACTACCCAATGGCAAGGCAGATATAACTCATGAACTCTGGTCTGAGGCTACGCCATATTGATCTAGCAACTATTCCTCAAAGGCTAGGGGGACTGTGGCAAAATGCAATAAAGCATTTTTCCTGGTTCGTATATATATTATTCATTCCAAGTTGGTGATCAACTTCATTGCTACTCAGAGTTTTCCACCAAGTGCAATCATTTAGGTGACAAAGAATGTTGCCTAAATGATCCCATCTGGTGGGGAAACTCTGAGTAGCGACAGAATGAATCATCAGCTTCAAACAAATATATGTGTATGTGTGTATCCCTCCAGACTAACCCAAAATAGATTGATTCAAATTTATTAAGAATCTTATATGATATTTGCAAGCATATATATAATAATAAATTTTAGATAAATTTATCAAAAGTCAGGGAAAATATGGCAAACCCAAATTGAATTACTATAAAAATGAAAATAATGAATATAATAAAAGCATGTGGAAATGGAAGTCTTAGAAATTCCATTTTTACTTTTTTTTTTATTTTGGCATTCAAGTAGTTTTTACAGACTGGAACTGTATTCTCTAATCAATTGCAATTGTTATAGAAATTTTACTTTACAAAATACACAGTTTTACTGAATCGTTTCAATCTAGTCAAAAATGTGTTTAATAATAATCAGGACATTGTTGATATCGTATTTAGCTGATTTTGAGGTATTCAGAAACAGCTGGATTTTGCTTCGAATGGTGTCAGTTTTTAGAATTTTTCCTGTCTTTGCATTATTGAGTTGGATAGATGAGAATCCTTTGTTCTCATGTGCAATGTCTGTCTGAAATATGCAGTTGAAGAACCAATGATACACCCAGATAGTGTCTGCACTGAATGCACTTTGCTTCCTGTGTAATAACTCACTTCTCTCTTGCTCACTTCTTTTCCCCTCTTTCTCTCTCTCTCTCTCTATATATATATATATATATGTATGTGTGCATGGCTTGTGTATGTAAGTATGTATGAATATCCTTCCATCTGTCTTACATGCTCCACACATGCATCTCTTAAGCCTTTCTCTCTTTATGTCTTATTTATCATTCTTTCTCTCTCTCTCTCTCTCTCTCTACTTATCTCTTCCCATTTTTAAATTTTTTTAGGATTAACTATATTTTCTTTCTCTCTCTCCTTCACACTCTTATTCTTTCTTTATCTCTGTCTTTAACCCCCTTCCTCCCTCTAACCTCTTCCATCCCTTCCTATACCTCCCTATCTCTCATTCTTCTCTGCCATCATTTCCAATAATTTTGCAATTACCAAATATCTTTCATCTTATCTATCTTTTGATATAAGAACTGGTCAGAAGGATCACATGATTCCTACTGCAGATAATAATAAAGAAATGAATAGATAACCATGCAATTATGTAAATAAAAACAACCTAAAGAACAGGTGCTTATGCTTTCCTTTAGAAGAAATCTGAAGACATCTGGAGTTGTTGTACAAAAAAGTCTAGGTTCTTGGCTATTATTGCTAGCCATCAATTAGTTAATCCAGCTTTTACTAATGATGCTTTAGAACAAACAAACAAAAATAAATGACCTCGTATTGAAAGTAAAATCCCAGTTTCCTATGTATATCATGAGGTCAGGAAGGATTACAGAGATAGAATAGCACCATACTAAATATAAAACTGTGTTTAATTTTTATCTTCTTTGTTTCAACTTTTATGACCTAATTTAAAATCCCGCTGACTTGACTTTTCTTATCACCCCAAAACAATGGATTCATAAAATAATTACTGGTATTATTCTGGGAGGAGATTCTCCCTCAATGAAAAGCTAGCCATGTGCTTATCTAATAAATCATATTTTGTTTTTGTTTAGTTTTTTATAGCTTAGTTAGAAAAAGAAGTGCACCACACATGATTCTTTCTCAGGCTTCCTAGACGGGGGGGGGGGTTATCCTTAGACTGTAGACCTGACCCAAATGCTTGCAACAGAGTGGACTCTGCTGAAGGCACCCGAGGGTTAGGTGGGGATGTTAAATCAGGAGATGGATTTGAACAAAAAAAAAACGTTCATGTTAAATTTAATTTGAAATTCATGATTTTGATGTGTTTTCTTTCATATTATTAGTTTGATACTATATAATATATCTAGAATTCATTGATTTTGAGAAGGCTTTTAACAGAGTTCCATGCTCTATAGTCTGGTGGTCACTAAAACACTAGGTGTAGTAGATGAATGGCTCATGGGAACCGTGCAAGCCATGTATAGAGATGCAATCATCAAGGTGAGAGTCAGCATGGAATTTAGCATCCAGATAGATGACCATCAAGAGTTGGATTTCAGTACCCCCTGTATATTATAGTTCTCCAGAGGAGTTTAAAACTGGCTGTCAGTGGGAACTCATGTATGCTGATGACCTAGTTCTTATACCTGATTCTGTTGAAGATTTAGAGAAGAAATTCCAAACGTGGAAGAGAAGTCTACAATTATGCTTAGAGGGAAACTGTGTATGAAAGGAATTGGCTGTAGTGTTCAAGAGAGAAAGCTGCGCTGGTACAGACATGTGATACATATGGAGAATGACAGTTTGGTAAAGAAATATAAAACAATGTAAGTTGTACAGACCTACAGAAGAGGAAGACCAAGGAAGACATGAGAATAAGTGGTGAAAGCTGATCTCAGAATACTGAACCTCGTGAAGGAAAAGACAAGGAACTGTGACAAGTGGCGAGACACTGTACTCATCCAGCCTATGCAAGCATGGAAAAAAAACAGATGTAAAAATGATGTTGTTGTTGTTGTTATTGTTGTTGTTGTTGTTGTTGCTGCTGCTGCTGATGATGATATTCAAAAAGTCTGAATCAAATAATTATTTTGGGTCATGCATGATATTGAAGAACAATTTGACTTGGTTCCACTTCCAATATGTGCACTGTCTTGCTGAAACATGTTCTAACATAATTGGACTGCATAGAAAGCTTAGCTGAATGCATGAATTTGTAAATGTTCTTTGTATTCTACTCTAAATGCTTCACACCATTAGAAATTACAGAAACGTGTCCATGATCAGCTTTGAAATTAAGTCTGCCACATTTGCATGTGTGAACATGGTATTACTGTATGACAAAAAGTAACTACATTATTAAGAGAACTATGAATATTTGAAAACTATTTCACCAAGTAATTTCAGTAGTATTTCCATTCACCTTGGAGAAAATGGTTTCCAAGGAAGCAATTATATGAATCAATAAGGGTTACTGAGTTAAAAATCTTGCCAAGAGACTAAGGCTTGTAGTTGTTGATATTCTTCTTATTGTTGTTGTTGTTTTTGCCAATGTTAGTGGAGTGACATAAATAGTAGAATGCCAGATGAAGTGGTATTTAGTTATATCTCTTACTCCTTTAAGGGTTTCAGCTGTTTGGCTGTGGCTATACTGGGGTAACATCTGTTTATTTTCTGAGTTCAAATCCTGCAGGGGTTTGCTTTTCCTACTTCACCTTCTATCAAGAGTCGATTCAATCTTATTCCTTATAAATATGTGGCCTTGTGTTAAAGTTAGAAATGTTTGTTGTTGTTGTCATTACATGCTGTATAATCCAAGATATTATTGAGTGGGCACAACATTAATTAATCTAACTGTTTAATACCAATGCAACACATAGGAAAATAAAATAAATTTAGATTGTCTCCAATCATCTCTGATTAAGAAGACTTATAGAGGTAACTGATCAAATAAGGAATTTGATAGAATGAGGGCAACCCCTTGTAACCATATTTCTAATGAAATGCACTACTTTGACATTCCAATTAATTTGGAAAATAATTAAGAATTCTGGTGTTTAGAATGTATCTTAAAAGTTCTTATATAAAATTATGATGAAAGGTGTTAATTTAGGTATGAACACTTGAAAAGAGATGTTTTGTATCACAGAACCTGGAGCAGACTCAGTTGCGTTAAAATAGAGCGAGTTTTTATTTGTAACATAGAACCAGGGCGGGTTGGTATTGAAAGGGTAAGTCACTATATCACTTGTACTTATTCTATCTAGTTTGTGAAAATGAAAGGCTAAATCAGACTTGGTATAATTCTAATACAAAATTGCATGCTACCAAATATTTTTCCAATTATTTTCTCTATCCTGAGACCTGACTATGGAAATATAAAGTCATATAAGTTGCTATGGCAGAATGTCTTGTAAATAAAACACCAAGACAAAACTATTGCCCCAAATTTCAAGATATATTCTTTTTACTCTTTTATATCAATTTTCCCACGTTTGCAGCATGAGTGAGAGGTTTATTTGTTGAAATAATTGTTTTTACAACTGGATACCCTTCCTATTGCTAATGACTAAAGTGAGGAGTAGAAGTGAAGCCCATTTTTGTTCAGTGAGGTAAATTGGAGCAAACAGAGTTAGATACCTTGCTCAGGGGCCACAACACAGTGATTGTAAGTAAGAGCTGAACTTATGACCCTATGGTCAGTAGTTCACTACCTTAAGCTCACAACCATTTTACCTCAGATATAATGCACATAGAATATTAAAGTGACAGTACATAATACCTCGTGTTATATCTTTTCTCACAGAAAAGAAATAACACTAATAGTCTGAACAAAAATAATAAACTCACTTTCAGATCTTGTGGTAGTCATATAAGAAATATAGAATAATTTGTGTATTTCCTGTTTTAAGGTTTCACAAATAATAAGATTTCTAACTTACCTGGATTTCTGTAAATGACTTTAGTTTGACGTTTTTCAAATGGATACTTACCTATATGAAAAGAAAAGAAAACAGTTTATTCACAAACAGTTCTTAGTTTAACAAATTTTGTTTTAAAGTCTTTACAAAATAATCATATAAAAATCAACATAAATAAATCTTAATATCACAATCAGATTGTGTATGTGTGTGTCTGTATTGTGTATTGTGTAAAATTTATTCTTGTATGAAGCTTTTAGGTAAACATTATGTCATATTTCTCGTAGAACCAAGTAGTTTAGTTTATTTTCGGTACCAGTTAATCCTATAAGTTGCGAAAATTCTCTTCTAAATTTTAAAAATTTAGTGTTGATGGTATTTAAATACATTGTCAAAAAATAAATTAAAATTCTATTTTCAATACAAATGGTTACTGCAAGAAGAATGAAAGAGGTTAGTCTAGGCTTTTATGCTATTAAAGGAGTTGATGCTATTCTTTAAAATGATCTGCTGCTTTCTTACTTTTATAAATATTTTTTTTAAATTTTACAGAATTCTGTCTTTACTTTTGGAATTTATTTTATTTATAGAAATTTCAGTCTTACAATAGCAGCTCTTTTCTGGAAAATGAAATCAGAACTTACAATACAAACACTAACATCTTCTGAAGAAAGAAAAAAAAATGGAAGAAAAAATACAACAAAATCTAACAAAACAATAGTTGTTAAATTTTTATTTGCACAAAAATGAAAGGGGGGAAATCTTTTCTAAACATTTCTGTAGAAAATTAAATGATGTCTTTATTTTCTGTAGTAATCAATTTAATAAAATAAATTATTTAGGATAAAATAGATAAAGTTATTCCTGAAATGTTCTGTTAAATTGTATTATAGAACAAAGTTGACTTGTTAGTATCTTCTATATTTCTTAGTATTAGACGGCTGGCTACATGTATATATTCACACACAAACAAACACACAGAATTTTAAATCAAGTAACTGAAAAATCTGTTGTCTTACAACAAACTGAACTTTTTTCTTTTCTTCTTACAAAAGATTTATCCTGAACAACACAACAAAAACTAAATAACAGATGAATAAAATGAATGTGCAGAGAATATTTTTATTTGAATATTTTTATTTGATTAAGATTGAAAAAATTTTATTTAAAATTGTGATAACAATTAGAAAACCCTAACTTTTTTTTTTATATATTTCTTAATCATGTTTTCTATTTGTAACATGTTTATATTATTTTGATGTTTGAACACTAATGTTACTTTTTTAAGAATAGTTCTTTACATAAAAGGAAAATAAATAAATTTCTAAATCTTCATTTTTCTAATTTATGCTGCCACATTCTATCTAAAATATTCAACAGGGGTAATAAATTTATCTTTTCTTCTAAACTATCCACATGAGGTAACTTTTAGTATGAACATTAAAGGAATCCATTAAAAAGAAAATTCGTAGTTCTAGAAAAGGACTGAAATGAAATTATTTTGGCTTCAATTTAGACTTTATCAAATTGTTTTCTAGAATGTGCTCTGTAGTATTTTCTTTCTCTCATGCAACATAATATTGAAGAAATCTGTTTACAAGTAGTACAAAGTAACATGCATTTATTACTGTTGATTTTTTTCCATCGCTTGCCTAGAAATCTATTGAAAATGCATAGAAGTTATTTTCTTGAACAAACTTACCAAAGTGATCATTTGGCACTACTTCGATGTCATTTCAGTTTGCTACTTTATTTTGAGATGTCTTGTAGCAATATTATGCATTATGTTGGCAAATTGATATTTAAATGTCAGCCATGGAACTTAATGATTCTTTCAGTGGCTGATTTGAGATTAGAAGGCAGTTTATGTTGCTGGAATAAAATCTCTGGGGGACTAATAATGAAGATTAAACAATGATGGCACCACAAAGTAGAAAAAAATAGTTTTAAGCAGATGTGAAAGGAATAAATTGGAATACCTAATATCTAAACTGATATTTATAGTACTGTTATCTCTGAAGAATTAACAATTCTTCTTTGGATACAACAAGTCGCTATAGAAAGTTTGAATTCTAAATACACAAAGAGGACAAAACAAAAAAAAGAAGCAACAAAGAAAAATGTAACTTCTTAATTCTTTTCTGTCTAATGTTTCTTCCTTTTATCAACTAAATTTTTATTTATGTAACATCTCTTTATTTCTAATTCCTAGTTTGTTGAAACCTGAAATAGCTATAGTCAATGAAATAAAATATGAAAGGTAATTTTTGAAAGCGATTTAATCTTTTGAAACCAATTTACTTAGCTAAGATTTAAGTAAACACTTAAACAGCCATTCCATTTCCTTTAGAGTTAAAAATAACTGTCAATTACAAAGACATCCATGTAGAATTCATTTCAATAGTCTTCTGTGGGTACAGAAATAGGGTGTACTGGTTGTGAAAATAAATTACATGTTTATTTTATTAGATAAATATCATATTTCTAAATGACAGTGCAGTATGTTTACAAATAGTACAGAAAATGTGCAGAAAAGTTGATAGAAATATATATAAATGTAGCACACTCTAAATTTACATTCTTGTTAAGTTTTAATGTAAAGATACAGTTCTTGAGAAGGGTGAATCTCAGTCCAAACCTGAGTTTGTCTTTTGTTATAGTTTTGTTCGACATAGATGGCAAAGTATCTGATAATTCTGAAACATACAGCCTAAGCTATCAAATCCAGTGTTCTCCCTTTGTAGCTGCAATTCTGCTACAAATTTAATGCAATATCACTAGTTATACTTGTGCTATCATTAGTCAAATATTTCACATCAAATGTGGTACTAGTTTCTAAACATAAAATATTGTATCTATTTTCATATTTCTGCAATGATTGGGAATCAAAACTTTTATGTAGTTTTCCGATTATCTTATTGTCATTATTTAGAATGTTGACTTGATGGATATAATTTGCTTTATAAACTAGTAGCTAGTTCATATAAAGATATTAACAGTGTAAAATAACTTGAGATTGACTTAGTAAATATGTGCATTACTTTAATTAAAAAACTAATTAGTTTATTTATGTAAATGTTTGTTTAGTTTAAGTATATAGATTTCTATGTTAAAGGAAAGACAGGTTATTCAAAAACATGACTGGTTTATGTAAATAAACTTTCCAAACATCTCAACAAGGAACTCATTAAATATATTTTCCTGACCATAGTATTATAGAATAATTATTGGTCACTGAAAATACTGGCAATGTTTAATGTAAAATAAGATGAATATAATTTTTTAGACATTCAGTAGATTCAGAGGCATTAGGTCTTGGGGAGTAGAGGAATATCAAGTGATATTTGTAGAAGAGAGAAAAAATAGATGGCAATTGAATGAGTATCTGACAAGAGCAGATAATGTGAACTGGGCAAACAAACATCATTGTTTGCTGGTCAGAGACAATTAGAGCTGCAGTTAGCTTGCAAAAACATGGAACTAGGCAATTAGGACCAATTTTAGAGATATGGGATTGATAGAGAGAATAGCTTAAGACATGACTAGGTTGAGCAAAGCAATTAAAGAGACCCATTTCAACTAAGCTAGCACTAGAAAAGAATGAGTGGAAAAATAATCACAATGATGGCAATGATAAAGCAGTAAAGCATAATTAGTAGTTGACAGTTGTATGAGATTTTAGATAGCCAAACTGTCCCATTTCCGAAGTCAGAAGTAATCAGCTTGGCTTTTTCTTAGTATTTGAATTGTATTTTCTAATAGTCTAACAACACTCTTCAATTAGGACCTTTTCTTTTGTTCAATTATTTGGGGGTGAATTTTAGTTCAAGTCATTCAAACCCTTTTCAATCTTATCCAAATAAAACTATACAATAACAGCTAAATGCTTTTGAATCAATGTATTTATTTTATATACACTTTAACTTGAAGCTATGTTTAAAGATAAATCTATGGAATTAGTTCGCTGTCATGAAAGTATAGAAAAGGGTACTGGGGGGAAAATGGCTTAATCTGTTTCCACATCTGAGAAAGAAATCAAATTCTAAAGAATTATCGTGTCTGAGAAAATAATACCAAGTATTTCCTTCTCAAAGGATTATTATACTTTAAACTATTGCAGAAGTAACATATCAAATTCCATTATTATAAATGAGAAGTCCTTAACTTTTATTGAAAAAGAAAAAAATTAGATAAAGCCATCATTCTTAATAAGAAATTTTATTTTGGTATTTTCAATATCAGAGATATTGTGCAACAGAAAAATGAGAGAAAAAAAATGATAAATCGTGTTTGAAAATTTTGAATAAACAAGAATTAAAGCAACCACTAAATTAATAAAAGGAAAAGAACTTCAAAAGAAATCCCTCATTTCTCTTTTTGATAAATATTCCTTTGATGTGTATTTAAAAGGGGTACAAATAGAAGAGATGAGTATGAAATAT
>JAOPJM010000001.1:4170945-4182891 GCA_027124095.1 Muusoctopus leioderma
GAAGTGGTATTTACCACCTGTTTATCTTCTATGTAAATAAACATCTATTGTACATATAGTATCTCCGACTTCTTCCACTCCTTATTACCATTTCACCGGGAGTTGAGATGGTGGCGATATCTCAGCTCCCACGGCATTCATCAACATTCAATATTGACTGGGTTTTGCCAGTCAATATATCATTTCGCCACAGATGTATATATATAATATGTGTGATGGTGTATAGCAGTGAACCATGGGCAGTGGATGTAGAAGATTATATAAGGTATATATACGATGTGTGATATTGTATGGCAGTGGAAGTAGAGGATTATATAAGGTGTATATACGATGTGTGATATTGTATGGCAGTTAAACATGGGCAATTAATATAAAGGACTATGAAGCATGTATAAGATGTTGTATGGCAGTGAAACATGGGCAGTGAATGTAGAGGATTATATGAAGTGTGTATAATGTGTGATGATTCATGGCAGTGAAATATGGGCAGTGGATGTAGAGGATTATATGAAGTGTATATAATATGTGTGCTGATTCATGGCAGTGAAATATGGGCAGTGAATGTAGAGGATTATATGAAGTGTATATAATATGTGTGAGGATTCATGGCAGTGAAATATGGGCAGTGGATGTAGAGGATTATATGAAGTGTATATAATGTGTGATGATTTATGGCAGTGAAATATGGGCAGTGAATGTAGAGGATTATATGAAGTGTATATAATATGTGTGATGATTTATGGCAGTGAAATATGGGCAGTGGATGTAGAGGATTATATGAAGTGTATATAATGTGTGTGATGATTTATGGCAGTGAAATATGGGCAGTGGATGTAGAAGGATTATATAAGGTGTATATAAGATGTGTGATGTTGTATGGCAGTGAAATATGGGCAGTGAATGTATAGGATTATATGAAGTGTGTATAAAATGTGTCATGTTGTATGGAAGTGAAATATAGACAGAAAACAAAGGATTGCTATTAATTGTCATTTTTCTATCTTTTAATACTGGCATTGCTTACATTTTTTCATATCCACATAGCCATGTGATAATGGTCCAATAAAACAAACAAAAAAAGATACAACAAATCTAAACTTTTACAATGCATTTCAGAATGGAATTTCGATATGTTCGCCAAAACAAGTTCTAATCCAAAGAACATGTTTTCTTCATGACAAATTTATGAAAACTTGACATTGACTAGCTTTTATGTAGAATCTAGAATCATAGGAAACCAGTAGTGTAAGTCTGTCAGCAACAAGTAATCCAAAGCAAAAATTCTGACACTATGACTCCCAGATAACAGCACACAGAACTATCTCTCTTCTTTTTTTCAATAAAGAGACTGAGCCTGAAACATTGAAATGTTTCCTCATGGTAGCCTCATTTATTTTAACTACCACATTTCCCTTGGCTTTTATATAATTGCTTGACCTGCCAAATGTCCCTCAACTGGTACACTATTGTTTAATAAAATTGAAAAGGGATTAAAAGAGCTGGTGAAGGAGTTTCTATAAATTTATTTTGACCCAACAATGCCCCCTTCAACAAAAATTCCAATTGTTTTTGCAAGGGTGGTGAGAGATTACACAATCCAGTAAGGAAACTTCTTATAAGGTTTCTATTCACACAACGCAGTGTAGCAGCTAAATTTCAACAGTTTGTTTTTAAACCAGGGAGGATTCAATATTGTTTTCAAGTTCTGAATAAAAGATGGGCTGGTCATGGTTAGAATGAACACACACACACACACCCAAACACACTTCCTACGAGCTAATGAATGAGTCTTTATATGATGGGTGGGGAATCCCTATGCCTGTGTGTGAAATTTCACCCACATACAAATTTGAAACAGCTCGCTGACAAAGCCCATATGGAAACAACAGTTTTAGTCTTAAGACCAAAGCAGTAATTTATTTAAACATATGAATTTGAAAAATTCAAAAATTCATTATTTTTCTCAGCACAGATACACCCACAGGTTTTTATGCACTTGCAATTGGCCCCTGGTACTAAAAAGGTTTCCCAACTTTGCCCTATATCAGGGATCAACAACTTCTTTTTGTAATGGCCCACTTTGGATTTGTTTACATCTGCCCATGGCCCACATGTATATCATATCATATCTTACATATACAAATTTTCCCCGATAACTATGAATTTCAAATATTTACTCTGCAAGTAAAAAGTAATATAAAAATCTGCATAAAATATATTTATATACAGTCAGTTCAATAGCAGTTAATAGTTCTCAGAAAAAAAACAAACAAGCAACAGTGTGAAGATTGTGGTCTCTCATTAACCTCAGTAAATTTTAGAATGTAAGTTGTTGTAGCAGCAATCATCTGCCTCTTCAAATTAATGCCCAAAAGACGACTTTTTGAGAAGATTTGATGTTTTTCATACATGAAAAGGAATTTAAATAAATCTTTTTAGAAAAGGTCTGAGGCCCACACGGAGCACCTCAGTGGCCTGCGATCCACCTGTTGTTGACCCCTGCTCTATATGGTCATTCAACTTCCTAGCAATAGTAGCCAGATAGCATATCACATCCTACCATCTTAAAAACAGAAGGACACTTTGGATAATGTAGTCTTCGATATACTATGCTGATCATAGGTCTGTTCGATCAGACCTGACTTGGGGCTAAACAACAACAATACACTTCTTATCTCTTTCTCACACACTCTCTCACTCATATACACTTCTATCTATCTTTCTCATGCACAAGAGCATACATGCACACACAAGCATACTTCCTATCTCCCTCTCTCTCTGCCACACACACACTTTCTATCACATACACATATTCATACAGTGAGTGAAGTCATATATATATATATGTACATCGTCGGCTTCCGTTGGTCTTGTGAGACCATGGATCTGCACTTGGAAAGTCTTGCTTTGGCCTTGTTGGCAGAGCAGAGTCTACTGTGGCTGTAGAGGCCCACACAAGAATGACATTCTTGACTGCAATGACTGCATTTGAAGCTTGTGTCTGCCAGTCTTGTCCTGGTGTTGTTTTTTTGTCGAGTCCACTTTTCTTCAGCAGCAAGCCTCTGCTCCTCCTCTAATCTTTTTAAACCCCTGCTTAGTTCCAGCCTCCAGTGGGAGTGATCACTTGCAATGTCCTCTCACCTTTCGACATTCATATTCAGTGACTTCATGTACCACATTGTTGGTGATTTGATCAGTCCACTTGATACCCAGGATGCATCTCGGGCTGCGAAGGTGGAAGGTATTGAGACGCTTCTCTCGTCTGGTCTGGAGTAGAGGCTCCAGGTCTCATTGCCATTAAGCAGTGTGCTGAGAACTGTGCTATCACAGTTGTAAAACCTGGCTTTTCTGCCCTCTATCACCACTCTGATAGGGTCTCTGTTCTCTATATGGAATAGTTTGGGGACCCTATGGCAACCTTGGTGTGCGTTGTTAGCTTGCTATTCCCCCAAACTCTCTTTGTCAACCTGGCTAGTGTTGAAGATGCTTTTCCGATGCGTCTGTTGATCTCAGACTCTAGAGAGAGGTTCATGATGGTGGAGCCAAGGTATGTGAACTCATGGACTGCCTCCAGCTTGCAATTGTTGGTGATGGCAGGGGGGCTGCTCAATGCCTTGACCCAACACTTTGGTCTTCTTCAGACTGATGGCCAAGCTGAAGTCCTTGCAGGCTCATGAGAAGTTGTCCGTAAGGTGTTGCAGTTGTTCCTCGGAGTGTGTTGCCAGTGCTGCGTTGTCTGCATACAACATATCCCTGATCAGTACTTCACATACCTTGGATTTTGCCTTGAGTCGAGACAGACTGAGCAGCTTCCCATCTGCTTTTGTTGGAAGGTAGACACCATCAGTTGATGTCCCAAAGATGTGTTTCACCATGACAGCTAAGATGCCAAACACAGCCCTGTTTCATACCACTGCGGATGTTGAAGACTTCCAAAGAAGCGCTGTCAAACTGAACAATACCCTTCATGACTGTGTGGAATGACTGAACTATTTTAAGGAGCCTCGGGGAACAACCAATCCTGGCGAGGATTTTGAATAGGCCGTCTCTACTCACAAGGTTGTGAGGTCAATGAAAGCAACGTGGAGTGATTGTCTTTGCTCTCTGCATTTCTCTTGTAGTCGTCGAAGGGAGAAGATCATGTTGAATGTGGAGCGTTTTGACCTGAAACTGCACAGGGTATACCCTTTCAGCGATTTTCTGCAGTCTGTTCAGGACCATGTGACTTCCCCAACGATGCTCAGCAAAGATATTCCTCTGTAGTTGTTACAGTCACTTCTGTCCTCTTTGTTCTAACACAGGGTGACAATATTGTAGTCTCTCGTGTCCTGTATGTGGTTTAACAATGCATCCAATTCTTCCACGACAGGCAGGAATTCCACAGCAGTTAGTGCGCTGTCTGAGATGCTGTTTTCTCTAGAGTAGAATTCAGAGTAGTGCTCCACCCATCTCTCCATCTGCTTGCCTTTGTCTTTGATGGTCTTACCTGTTATGATTTTCAGTGGTATTGTCTTACTCATGGTTGGGCCAATGGCTTTTTTGATACCCTCGTTCACTCTCCATGGATGTCACCTATATTAAATGATGACTGAATACTTTCACAGAGTTGTAACCAATAGTCATTTGCACAGCATCTGGCTGTTTTCTGGGCCTCACTTTTTGCTGTTCTTAGTGCTTGCAGGGTTGCCCGGGTGGGGTAGCGTTTATGTTATTGTAGGGCAACACGCTTTAACTCGATAACAGGGGAGAGCTTGCTTGAGCTCGCTTAAAACCAGTCCTGTGTCTTACACTATTTTTACCGAATGCCTTCAGTGCAGTGCTGTAGATGGTGTCCCTGAGAGAGTCCCATCTCGTCCGAGTATCTCCTTTTGGTGGGTCTGCAAGGAAAACTTTCTCTAGTGACTTTATATAGTCGGCCACTTTGTCTGGGTGTTGTGTCTTACTGGCGTCGATGCGCTACCTACCTGGAGACCTGGTGTAGTGCATCTTCTTTGGCTGAACTTTGATATTGCAACAAACCAGAGAGTAATCTGAGTCGCAGTTGGCACTCTGAAATGATCGAGTAATGAGCACGCTTCTCAGGTGGCGTCTTGTGATAATTGTTTTACATAATCGCAAGACATAAAAATGAGTACTGATAATTATAGTATGTGGGCTAGAGGCTGGAGCGTGTCTGTGAGTGATTTATGTGAATCAGTCGAGTGGCCTTTTCCTGGATGCGGTCAATGATGATGCAGTCACCAACACCGTCCCAGATGTGGGAGCAATACTCCATTATGGGTGTCACCTGAGCCTTGTAGAGTGTCAATCTTTGTTCGGGCTTGAAGTATTTTCTGGGCTTGAAGAGAAGGACAGTCTTTGAGATGCGATCCTAGCTATATTAAGGATGTGCATTCGCCTTGAGAGATCCTCAGTGATAGCGAGGCTTAGTATTTGGAGCGATCGCGAGGGCTTTAGTTGCATGCTGCTCTCATTTAAGTGGGGATGTGTGCGATGATGTTTCCTTGATATGAACAGTTCTTGTTCTTTTGTTGCTACTGAAGGAAGCACTAATGGTACGACCCCATTTTTTTAGGATGCTTTCGAGGTCTATGATCAGGGAGTTAGGGCAAGTTTGTTATGCGATATCTAGGTTACATGTAGATGTCACTTAGTTGGGGAAGGTTAGGGAAGAATGAACGATAGTATCATCCGCGTAAAGAGTTGGTGTTGTTAGACGTGACGGCAAGTAGGTCATTCATTTATAGAGGGATGATAGTTGCGTCCACGAAACTTAAAGTAATGCGGGACTAAGTCACACTGTGAATACACGTATATTATACTCCCACAATATGTGTCGAGTGCTCTTTTCTTTTGTTTGTACACATACATGTATATGTATATATATATATATATATATATATAGAGAGAGAGAGAGAGTGAGAGATTTGTTGTGTGTGAAGATATATTGCTTTAGGTGTGTGCATTTGTGTCTCACTGTATGTAGATTTATGATATTTGTACTTTTATATGTATGTGTCTGTATACATTTGTGTGTATGTGTATTTGTTCTTGTACGTAAATATGACTGATTATATGCTTGCATTGGCATATGCAGTTGTGACTGAGTATATGTTTGTATATATATGTGTGTGCATATATGTGTATGTTGGTGAAATTGAGCCTCTAATGCACTACTTGATATTAAATTAGGATGAAAAAAAGGATTATTTTCATCATGTAAGTAGCATTTACATGATGTAAGTAGCATTTAAGTGTTAAGTGAAACCATAAAAGTTTCACTTTACACTAGAAGATATGTAACCTTTATGGGTTACATATGGAATATATGTAATATATTTACCACTAGAATATTTGTAACATTGTAAAGATTACGAATGTTCTAGTGTAAACAGTATTAGCACAACACTGTATATGAGGAAAGTTGTTATACTGCTGATCACATCGAACCTTCATACAAGCATGGATTCACAGTCACTGAATAAGATACTCATGATGATCATGATGATGTTGAAAATAATGATAATAATAATTGTTTCTAATATAGGCACAAAGCCTGAAATTTTTGGGAAGGGGAACAGTCAATTATATCAACCTCAGTACTTGATTGGTATTTTATTTTATCAACCCCGGATGAATGAAAGGTAAAGTTGACCTCGGTGGGATTGAATGTAGGAGATTCTGCCAATCTACCACCCTTCACATAATTTCTAACATAGGTACAAGGCCAAACCAATAAAAAAAATATAAAAGTGACACTAAAGTAATTTACATTTTAAAATTTAAATGACTTTTTTAGTTATAATTTATTTTATCATATTTATCTTATTTATTATGTAAACAAGCCTCAAATACTCCAGCAACTGAAGAATAATATTCAACAAGAAATTAAAGCATTGGAGCCAGACACATTATGAGTTGTCATGGAACACTGCCTGGAAAGGGATGAACTCTGTAAAACTGAAAATGAAAGACATTTGCGGGATGTTATATTCCACAATTAGTTGAGAAAATTTCTTTATCTTTTTATAAAAAAATGAAAAAAAATAATTTAAGTTTTAAAATGGAAAGTGACTTTTGTGCCACCCTGTAGTGGCAGTGATGGGATATTAACTATTGACTATTTAGGTTGGCAAGCTTTTATTTTGAGAAACAGTAGCAGCTGTGGTTCTACAACACACACACATTCTCTTTTGAAGTTATAGACACACAGGTAGAAACTTAACAATCAAATAAATGATTTCATGTATGCTATAGTAGGGATAGCAGAGCTGTTCAAAGTAAATATCTACCTTTACCGTAGGCAAGAATATTGAGGAAATATTTTATAAGGAATCATTTATCCATATATGTATATAGATTTTTCAGAAAACTTTTAAATTATGTTTTTTTTGAAAAAAAATTATTCCATCAAATTCTTATCGAAACATTTTACTTTGATCTTTTTAAATGTAAATTTAATTAAAGGAAGTGAAAAGCAGTGAAGTTTTTAAACTATGAGTGTTATAAGTCATTCAAATATATAGTTTTGTAATTTGATAAATCTATACTTTTGAGTTGATTCAAATTAGAAAGCATGGTATTGACAAATCCACCCCATAACAATGCCAACATAACTGGTAACAAAGTAAAAAAAAGAAACACAGCAACTACAAGAACAAAATAACAGCAGCATCAAAAGTGGAAAATTTGTAAGTATAAATCCTTAAAAGTGAACCTAATGTTTCAAGTATTATATAGGAATTGTCATATGTTAGGATTCATGAAAATTTAAAGCCATGAAGGCATAAAAGTTGTTGATGAAAAAATAAATAGCCTTTGATATAATTATGAATGTTCTGTGATTCTGGATTCAATTCTAGGAACCTAAGTTAAAAAAAAAAAAAAAAAAAATACCAAAAATTAAAACAAAACAAAACAAAAGAGAATAATAATGATGAAAAAAAAATCCTGTGATATTTCATATATCACTTATCAGATAAAAAGGAATGAATAGTAATGTGATCAATACTGATTTGATTGGTGCAGCATTGTTCTGAGTGTTGTGCCTATTGTGACCAAACTGTTGAATCAATACTGTAGAGATTGCTTGCACCTTGAGTGCTAAGGATAAAATAAATATGAAGAGAAAAACAGAGACAAAAACAAGAGAGGAATTGATTGAAGTTTCACAAAGCAGTATTAATGCGTAGTTATAGATCACTCATATTTTTCTCTGTCACACTCTCTTTCTCTCCCTCCCACCCTCTCTCTCTCCCTGTTTCTCTCTCTCTCTTCTTTCTCATCCTTCTCTCTGTATCGAAGTATGCTATATAATAATGTCATTGTTTGTGTTATACTCAGCACAAATTAATGTATATGGAAGACAACAACTTCGAAAATAATGGTGTCGCTGTAGCTGAGGTTGCATAAAACATCTAAAATCAGAAATTCACTTCATAGAACATAAAATTGTCTCTTACTATTTATGACTTTACACATTAAAAAACATTTCTGTAATCACTGTCTGTTTCTCATCTTAAATGTTCAATTTAAAATATGTCAGCCATATTTTTGTCTATTTTTTTTTCTAATTCAGTAAAAGACAAAATGCAATAAATCTTTGAAGGCACGAATGTTTGCTTCTAAAAATCATTATTCCCAAACATTTCTGCAACCAGTTTGATTGGGTCTTGCATCTTTTTCGATGAACCAAACATTTTTCATTTCCTAAAACAATTTCTATTAAGAGGATTTGTCATGCACGAAATTATATACACTTATGAAATGAGATCGAATTTTGTAAAATCAAAAGAAAGATAATATACTATATACACATGCAAACAAATGTGCATGCAGGTTCACACAAAATCAGACAGATATAACTTGTATATATACATTTATACTCATATTGGTGTTTAGAACAATATGTATATAAACTTGTCTATTGTTCAATAGATCCAATATTTTACAGATGGTTGAGAGGAAATATTTCAATGCAAATTTTATCAATATAATGACTGAAATCTAAGAATATTCCTACTACTTTTCAAAAGATAATTGGCAGATGTCATGTAAGAACTTTTCACAAATAGATGTAAAATTAAACAATATTTGATATATAATATCATGAAAGGTAGACAAATTACTTTTATTGAAATGATTTTTATACTATTTTAAATTAAAATCTGAAAATTGCTATATCTCATAGGAATTTGATATTATATTCTACCCAGAAGAGTAATTTTTATGACATTTTTGGTAATATTTAAAAGAAAATATGTAGAATAACAGTCCTCATAATTTTCCATGCATTATTGCAAAGAATATACATACAGTTATTCTCTAGTTTATTTCATACATAGAAGTATGAGTAAGTAAATGTTCTCTTACAGTACTAATAAAATATCAATAGAAAAAACATGTGATTGACTGATTATCTACAATTTTTTTCATATCATTCAATTTTTAAATTCTTAATAATAAGAGGAATGCCTAAGGATTGTAGTCTGGAAAGAACTGACTGGGAAAATTATTCAGTGCAAGGTCTGTAGAGTGAAACACAGTAGGAATGATGAGAGGAGAAGAAATGAGGACTCTGGGTGAGTTGGGGTGGAAATGGTATGCAGCTTCCTAGTTCAGAGAAGTTGAGATTATTGTAGTAGCAGTAGATAGGAGTATCGATGAAACAAGGTGTCTTTAGGGGGTGTTTGTAGCATGTTGGCGAGTGAATCTTTGCCAATTAGCTGAATGGCTTTCTTATGGATGTTGTCAAGAATGTTTGTGTGCATAACAGCAACAATATTCCAGATTTTCAAGCAGTACTTCAGTATATGTCTTGTGTTTTGTTCAAGCACAGGTAGTGTGTAGCACAATATTGTTTCCTTGATATGTGTAGTGATTGTGTCATTAGGCTGTTGATGTAGATTAGATAATCATAGACCTGTTAGAGGAATGTTTTCAAGATCTCTGTTTATGGGAGCAGTGCATGTTCGTGGGAGATATCAAGGTTGTATGGAATGCCGAAGAAGAATAAAGGGTGATATCATCCATGTAAGATTGCATGTGGTTAGAAGTAACAACAAGTAGGTACTTAATGTCCAATAGAAAGAGCTTGGGGACTGTAACAAAACATTAACACAAACCAGGTTTACTAGAATTTTGATCAGAGAGAACCCCATCAACACACTCTGCAATGAAGCTATCTAACAAAAAAAACCTCTCATTGAAGAGATGAGAGGTCAACAGAGAGAGTCCATAGATGGGAAACTTTGCTGAGTTCTGATACCAGACACAGTCAAAAGCTTAGCTGATGTTGAGAGCAATAACAGTTACCAAAGTTCTCAAGGATGAAAAACCATTGGTGTATAATGGAAGAGATTATGTCTCTGATAGATCTGGCTTTACAGAAACCATAAAGCTAGACACTGAGAAAAGAGACAAACTCAAGGTTATTAAGAGGTAAAGATTGTCAAAAATGGGCCAATTTCAGTATGAAAACTTATTCTATTTACCACAGTTAACCTCATTTAAAAAAGAGAGATGCATGTGCACATATAACATGCATATATATGCATGAGTATAATGATGATTATATAAATATATATATATATATATATATATATATCTGTGTATGTGTATATCTGTGCACAAATATTTGTATATTAAATGTGTGTATACATGATACAGATATTCATTCATCATTCATCGCTTTTTACGTCTGTTTTTCCATGCTAGCATGGGTTGGACGGTATATGTGTTTATATATTTTCGGTATATATGTTTATATATTTTCGAAGAGAATTTCAATTACTTTTACTGCCATAAAAACTGGTTTGTTTTCTTGTTATGATTGTAACATTAGAGATTTTTATGGAAAAAAAAAAAAAAAATTAAAAGAAATTAAAATGTGAAGTAAAATTTCTTGTAATTTAGAAATGCAACTGAAGGACAATTAGTATTAATTAGCTTCTTCTAAGCCAGTAATTAATTTTTTTCTCAGGAAATGAATTTTCTTGTGTTTGGTTAAAATGTACTGCAAAACTAATCATTTCATATGAGAAATTAACATTTTTTTCCTCGACTTCAAACATTCAATTTTCATTTACTGATAAGCTTTATCTCATGGTACATGACATTGTACAATTTGATTGGATCTAATTTGGTGGTCTTTTAAACTTTTATTTGCCAGTTAGTTTGTTATAAGAGCCTTTTCTTCTCTGAACTTGCAAGTTCTATCCCTCTATTAAAACGACTCACTGCACCATTATATCTTTATCCTTAGCTGCCTGCACATGAAACAACATCTGAAATCCTTCCTTCTTGAAATTGTATCATTCAGAAATTTAATTCCTTGTTCAATTAATACCCACACCAATTACAAAAACAAAAAGAAATCACTTTGACACATCAAATGAAGTACTAATCATAGAGATATTTAGGAGAGTGATTCAGCCACCAAAATGTTTCCCATAGTGAAAAAGATGATAGAAAATATAGGTGATATGAGTACAAACCCATCAATACTGATGTTAATAACTGGTGTTGATAACTGACCTTTTAAAAAATATACTTTTGTTCAAAGTTCATCAAAGTAGGACATATGTGCCATACTCTCTCATAAGGCAACAATAAACTAAAACTCAAAAGTATTTATTTTCTGTTTTATTTATATATTTCAATGAATTGTCGGAGCTTGTGTATTTTAGGTTGATGGTCTGTCATACACTGATCATTCAATCATGTACATACATACATACATACATACATACATACATATATATCACTATTTTATGTGATATATATGTATGTATATGGTGGCATGGGCTGGAGGATCACAAATCGCTTATACATGCCATTTTTGGCAAAGTTTCTACAGCTGGATGCCCTTCCTAATGACAACCATTTACAGGGTGTACTGGGCGCATTTTATTGTAGTGCCACCACTAGAAAGGTTGGCATGTCCTC
>JAOPJM010000001.1:4499847-4510372 GCA_027124095.1 Muusoctopus leioderma
ATGTATGTATATTCATTCAAAGCACTTTTATTTTTTTTGTACATCATATTGGCGAAAATTTAGAAGAATTAAGCCAAGCCATCATTTCTATGATAACTGACTATTTATTCCCAGAAGACACATTCAGATGAATATTTATGTTATGTGTCAGATTGTAAATCAAATGTTTTCTTGTTATTTCTTTTCCGTTTTTTTCAATAACATCTTATTAGTATTCATAGATTCTTCCAACTGTATCAGAATTCTCTGGGGATAGTGTAAGAATTTATGAGATCATTTGTGCAGATATGTTTCATTTCATCAAGAAATTTGATAACAACCTCAGTGGAAACTTTCCACTTTTATGTTTAATTATAATTCCCACCAAATTTGAAAGAAAAAATGCTATTGAAGTAATTCAAAAGAAAGAGAGAATATAAAATCAAAAGAAAATATAAAATGAAGCTTATAGGAAATATATAAAATATTATGTTTTAGGGAATAAACAGACAAGAATGGGAAAAGGTTGCAGTTGAAAATTTACTGCTGTAACGGCAACAATATTGGAACAACAGGTAGAATAATCTAGAATAAATCTTGTTCCTTGAACAAGCTATTTATTTTAGAGTACTAAAAATGCTTGTCAGGGAAAAATAACTAAGAAAGCTCCTCCTTCACTGCATGTTGTCAGAATGTTTTTAATATGAAACTTCAGAAAAATCCCACATATTTCAGTATTTTACCTATGACGCCCATGAATACTTGAACATGCTCCTAATTGTAATTTATTCTACATACATGATTCATGATTTTCACATATTATCCCTACATTTAGATTTTCCTATTTTATCATTCTTTATGTTTAAGCCGTTTAAAATTATTTTTCTTGATGTTCCAAAATTTATTCAATACATTCCATATTGTCCTCGCTAGCTTCAACACTCACAACTCTTCATGGTTCTCACACTCATCCCTACTGGTGCCGCCAATGCAGAAACCAAAACTTTTGCAATCCTCAACTCTCTACATCAAATAGTTTCTCCCCCTAATCATGTCCCTTACCAACACACAGACACTCCAAATACTCCTGATTTTTTTCTCACTTCCAAACCCAATTTCTGCCAAACCATCACCATCTTTGCACCTATCGTGTTGTCTAACCACTGCCTTATCCTGACTACCCATCACACATCCACTTACTATGTAATGCTCTCCTCTCCCAGACCCTATGGCACTTCAAGTCAGCTGACTGGTTGAAGCTTCACCAGTTCTATGCTAACTATCCCTAGTAGACATCTTTGACTAAATCCAAAGAAAGGCCACTTGGCTGATTGATATGACATCATTCACCATTGCACATTCCAGCCTGTGACCCTTTCTATTGCTACTACAGTGGCCTCTAATCTTTGGAGTTGGCTAATATCATGCCATCTCCACTCAGGCACTCCTAACTCACATGTCTATCCTTTTCTTGTCTCCCATAATATATCCATACCCAAGGCCCCACACTAACTATTATACTCAGTCCTTCCTCCCTAGAATGTCAAGCCCGTAGAATTCTCAAACTACACATGTTTTTCTAGAAACTGTTGACTTGAAACTGTTGAATATGAACTTTAGCCATATCAGTGTCACTGGTCTTGGAAGGCTTATAAAGGCCTTGGGAACAGCTCCTTCCTCCAGACCAAACCAATAAAGAAAAAAATTGTTTCATATTTTTACAATATATCCATTCATATTTGCCATATCACAAAATATTTCAGTTTGATTGGTATCTTATCATGCCTATACCATCATCAATTTTGGTATACTGTCATAAAGTTCAGATCATGAAATATTTAGTTTTCATTTTAAAGATGGGCTTTTTGTTAATGTCACTGTTGCTACTGCTTTGAATAAGTGAAACAAACTATGCAGAAGCTTCTTTACTTAACACATTTTGTGGTTAATTTTGTTGACATATGACATTTTGTTGACATATGACATTTTGTTGACATATGACATGTACCTACATAGCTAATCTCCAACAAATATCTAGATAACTTAGAATACTTCAAAATGATATGACACCATTTTAAAAGCAGTATCTTCCATTTGATATAGTTCAGGGGTGGGAATCCCTTGCCCATGAGTAAAATTTTGCTTGTTTCCAAATTTGAAGCCACCCACTGATGGAGTCTCTAAAAACCCATATGAAAATGTAAAAAAGAATTGTTCAAGTCTTAAGACCAAGATATTAATTTAATATAAGTTGTATACATATGAATTTGAATTTGTAAAATAAAAGATTCATTATTTTCCCCAGCACTGATGTACCCCTACAGGTTCATATGTACCTCATTTCACCCCTGGTACTAAAAAGGTTCCCTACCCCTGATCTAGACAAACAGAAATCATACATACAATAAAATAACAGCAGCATTGAGTGATATACTAAATTCAAATTCTGTGCTACATTTGCAAGGAATGAAAACTAACCCATGTTGAGTGAGTTCATATTGTCTGTCTCTAGTTTGTACACCATGAGAGCCATAAACCACCACTTTGTATAACCATATACCACCACCTTCAGCCATATACCACCACCTTGTATAGTTTATTTTTGTATACTACCAAAACCGCTATAATCACATATGACAATACTTGCCAGTAAAGTATGGCTACCAGACTAAACTCATAAACTCATGCATTTCCTCACTGTATGACAGAATTTACAGCATGGTCCAAGAGACTAGATTGAAATATACATTATTTTGGATGCAAGATTTATAGTTTGAAATATTTGATCATCTATCTCTATGCTGCGAATTGGCAGAGTCATCAGAGTGTCAGATAGAATGCTTTGCAGTATTCGTTCTGCTTCACTGTACTCTTAGTTCAAATCCTGCCAAGGTAAACTTTCATCCTTTTGGGATAGATAAATAAAGTAGTGGGTCAGGGCAGTGGACCGGCAGAAAGCTTCTTTGTCATTAGACATTATCTGAGTTTAGTTTTGGCAACCTGATTCTGATTTTTCATTAGAGCAAATTACACATCATTTCAAATGTTAATACCATTGGAAAGTATAACTTCTGATCTTGTCTCTAAAAAACATAATGCCTATAAATTAGTCGGACACTCTGGATACACTACATAAAGGAGAATGGCTCAACAATGAAGCAGACATGTCAATCATAAACTTTATTACAAGTAAGGCTCAATTTTGAATTGGTATTTTAGTAACCTCATAGATTCAGATGACTTGTTTATAAAGTAATCAGAGGTGATTAGCTTTCTCGACTATGGAATAAAAAAAAAAAATAGATGAAATGTTCATGCCTTTACTAAGGACATTCATACAAGTGAAGTTAAATAGCTACAATTGGAAATTGAACTGTGGGTTCAGTCCACTGCAGGCTTCTATTCTATTTTCTATTTTCCAAGTAGGACCATTGGCACCTAATTTATCAGCCCTTAAGGAATGTAAAGCTTCATTCGTTAACATTGAGAATATTTTTTTCTATCAGTAGACACATGATCAATAAGGCCACTTGAATATTCAAAAGAACAAACTAGTGTTTATGAGAACTAACAGAAAATGACGGTCCCAATTATTCTAATATATGGTTACTTTATTAACTGATGTATTGATGCATACTATATCCAATTTAGGTAAAAGTTCAGCATTCTTTATTAGTTCATCTGATTCAAAATGAAAAAAACGACAATGAAAGAAAATGAAAACAGTCTTATTATGTTACAGGTCACACTAATCACCCTATGTTGCAAAGATTTTTTTTTTATACTACCAGATATAGAAAGGAAAGCTATCTGGAAATTAATCTTTTCTTCTCTCTAGCATGGATTAAATGCCATATTTTAGATATGAAGTTCTCTATGCTTCTAACTCCATTGAACTTTTATTTGATTATGGTTTAGCCAAATGTTTATTTCTGGTAGGTTTTTCATATTCATATATTCTCCGATGCCATTTGTTTGCTAGAGATAGTTTGTAGCTCTTGAATTATTAGTTATTTGTAAGCTGAACAATCAAATCAAATATTACAAACAGCACCAACAACAAAGCAGACGTAACAACAACAACAACAACAATCATGACACTGTCAGCAACCACAAAAGCAGACACATAAGCCATGACAAAAACATATTAGAATTAATCATTTGCAAATAATACCATAGCTTTATAGATTTGAACCATTCCTGAACATGGTTTTCTCTTTTATCCCAATGATTTCTAACTTACTGAAAATGTTTAAATCAATATGGTGTGAGTTCAAGGAACAGAAGATACATTATGTATCTATAAATTTATTGTGAAATATATTTTATTATTATAGATATATTTACATTATGATTTTATTGTGAAGCAAGACTTGTTCAATGGATACATTTTTATATATGAAATATAAACTTGGTCATTAAATAAGAAAGTTTATATTTATCCAATGCCAATGCTTGCATTTTATAAATATTTTTCATGAGTTTATCTTCTAACGATCTTTGTTTTTAGATTTGAAATATTAATAGACATATGGTCTCTGCTTTATAGTAAAAGGAAATAGAAAATTGTGGTCACGAGGATTCTAGTGATGTAAATGAAGTGAAATGGCAACAACTGAGTCTTGAAAGACAATGGTTTACAGAAGGTTTACTTCTACAACTTTGTCTAGCTTTGCTGTGATTTGACATATGAGCATTATACTTACACACATTGACATTAAAACACGTAACAACTATTCAATGAATGAAGCATGTCTATAAACATCTGTGCATGTATGTATTGTTTAGGTTCTCTTCAAGCCTTTTCTCATCTCTAATTATCTCTCTCTATTTCTTTATTTCACCTCTTTCTAATTATCTTTCTCTTTTTCTTACTCCCTTTTTATCAGCCTCTATAACCACATCTCTTCCACACATATTCCACCTCTACCAAAAACATGCAGTGCTTTACTTGGAGCCTATAGTTATCAGTGTACTCGACACCAGTCAAAATTTGAAGATATTCTTTGATTTTTTGAAGAACTATGGAGGATATAACTGTAATTAGAAAGTAAATAAGGTATGAAATGGGTGGCATTAAGATCCTTATATATCACATTGAAAAAATGACAGATAAACGCCTGTTGCATGAAGACTAAATAATAAATTAGGTGCTAGTATTCTTGATACCAAGAAATTTTAATTAATGGAAATAACAAACTTAATGAGGAAAACAATCATTATCTAAATGTTTAATTCTGGTCCATAAAGGTAGGGGAGACATCTCGGAAATTTTAGTTAATTAAAATTAATTAAATATGGAATTCAGTGGCTAGTGAGTTTCATCTTCAACACTACAGTAACAACTCCAGATATGTTTCAGACTTATTAGACCTCATCTGCATAGCTTAGACTAACCATGACTGTAAGATCTTAGGTTGACTACAGAGGTATAGGTTTTTCATGAAAGAACACTGAGTGACATATTGACTTTAGAAAATGCCTAGGGAAATCTACCTAGGGACACCTGCTGTCTGAAAACTTAATAGTAAAGTGGGTACTAGCATACTTGATGTAGTAAGCCAAGAAATTTGAATCTATTAAAATTACAACCTTAGTGATGAGAACAGTCATAATCCAAATCAGGGGTCGGCAACTATTTTTGAGGCAGGACGGACTGGAAATTTTTTATGTCTTACAGGCCAAAAAGAATAAAAAATGAAACCATGATCATACAAGGCTATGGAAACAGTTTTTTTTTTAATTACTTGAATGTCTTTCATGATAGGAGTACTCCAGATCTTCCATCACCATCATGCAGGCTGGATATGTCTATATTCATCTACCAGCCTCCACCTATACTCCAACATTTTGTAGAGGGCATTTAGCACACCTACCTACCATCACCCACCTTAGCTGCTCCCCATCACATGATCTCTCTTACCTTGGCACTTCTATGACATACCTACGCTGCTTCCAACCATATAGTCATATTGTCTCCCTACCAACACCGATGTTGTAGCTACCACTATCTTTACCATATTCTTACCCCACTACCCCCAATCATTCTCCCACCCATCTACACCCACACACATACTCTTTCCCTCACAATCTCTCATCCACTGCTCACCTGTTCACTTTCTCAGGTCATGCCTACTCTCATTGTATGGAGTCTTTTTAGAGCAGAGAGAACTCTTTGGCCTGCAAGGGGCCAAGGCATTCTCTTTTAGAGCTGGAGCCAGGATAAAATGCACCCAATGTACTCCATAAAATGGTTGGCAGCTGAATGGAGACTACAAAGGGTAGTGAGGACTCTCTAGTCTTGTCGTGGACATGACAATCTCTCTAGTGTTGGTGCCACAATAAAATGCACATATTACACTCTGTAAAGTTGTTTGCAATTGAATGGAGAAAACAGGGAAGAGAGGGCTCTCTAGTTGTGTTTTGAACATGACTACCTCTCTAGTGTTGGTGCCACGATAAAGGCACCCAGTACACTCTCTAAAGTGGATGGTTATAGGGAGGGCATCCAGCCATAGAAACCAAGCCAAATGAAACATACAAGTAAGGTGTTGTCCCCCAACCTGTCTAGGAGAGTGGTGACTCCAATTTGAATCGATGCAGGCCGAAATCCCCTGTCCAACCCATGGAAAACGGACGTAAAATGATGATGATATATATATATATATATATATATATATATGCCTGCCTGTCTGCCTGTCTGCCTGCCTGCCTGCCAGCCTGCATGCATGCATGCATGCATGCATACATACATACATACATACATACAAACATCTCCCTGTATTATCATTCATTGAGAACTCTAAAATTCCTTTTATGGGGGTGAGGACAAAATATTGTCATATTTTTGTTGAAATTTTGTTGTTCACGTAATGAAAAAACTGACTGCAGGTGGCTATCGGCTAATACTGAAACGGATTTAATATACTTTATCTTTGAGAATGTTTTTTCATGTAAATATGATGTGCCAAATGCTGAAACCCATATCTGAGCAAAGGATTTTAAAGAAGCATATCCTTAATCTGGGAGGCATTTATAAAAGTCAACCAAGTGCTCCCTTTTATACATGTCTTTTAACATGTCATTTGACCGCAGGTTAATAACTTCCAGTTGAAGATCTGATGGAAGTTCCTTAACAATGCAGTCAAATGAATTTTGAAAGATTTTTACTGCTTTTGCATTTTCATTGAGATCTGAAAAGCGCTGTTAAAACTGCAGCTTCAGACTAGAGAGAATGTCTTGAGTGAAATCACATGGAAATGGAGAATTTTCTTCTTGGTTGTATTTTTCACAGTAGCGAAAATGGTTGAAGTTATTTATCATATTCTAGGATTGAAAAAAGTTTAACTTATGTTGAAAAGCTTTCACTGCAGAGTATATGTTGCATACAAGCTGAGAATTGCCTTGTAATCTAAAATGGAACTCATTAAGATGCGTCATTAAGTCAGCTAAGAATGCCAATTTCCACAATCATTCATCATGTGCAAGTAGTGGCTAAGTATAATTTTTCTCATTAAAAAAAATGTCAATCTCCATCCAAAGTTAAAAACACTGTGAAATAAGTTTGCCACTGCTAAGCCATCTTACAGCAGTGTGATAAAGTAAATCGCTATATTCAGCCTCTATTTCTCCCAAAAATGTTTGAAACCGGTGATGATTAAGTGCATGTGATTGAATAAAATTCACTGTTGATACATCTGGTTCAAAGACACATGACAGACCTAAATGTTTTCCGTAAAGTGCCTGCTGATGAATGATTCAGTTAAGCACTCTAGATTTTGTACATCCCAAGTATTGTAGACTGTCCAACAAAACCTTTTCCTATACCACACATATTTTTTTCTACCACCACTTATAATACCCTTTAGACGTTTCCAAACAAAATTGTATCTAGTCAATGTTTTCTCCACCTCTTTGAAAATGTTTTTACCAGTAGTTCTTCCATGCATGCTTCTCACTGAAGCTACTTCTTCCATCACTCGAAAGTTAGCATAAATTCCCCGAATGAAAATACTTACCCCAAATTGTTAAACACATCCGTTGATTCATCAAGACCCAGAAACAACCATTGGAAATCGTGTGCTTTATTGTTTAATTGGCACAGGATGTTTTCAACTCTCTTCGTCACTATTTTTGCAGAAAGACTATTTTTTCTGGACATACATCCTCAGCTGTTGCTATCATACAAGAATGAATTAATTCACCATCACTAAATCTTTTTCCATTCTTAGCTATCAAATAAGCTCTATGCAAACTAACTTTAGCCTCATTATTCGCATTTATCCTTGTAAAAAAATAACTGTTGTGATAAAATACTATTTTCAGCCTTCATATTTCTCATGACATAGCTTTCCTGCTAGATAAGAATAGTGAGATGAATGCTTTGTTTGGTAATACATGTGTGTATTATATTCCTTTATCAGTGCAATAGTCTCATTGCATATTATGCACAATAATTTTTTTTTCAGTTACAAAATATTCGATCCTTTAATGTTCTTTAATGTCAATTTTTTTCTTTTTTTCATGGCATTACCCATGCCAGCATGGAAAAATGGATGGAAAAATGGTGATGGTGATGATGATGATGATGATGATGATGATGATATATAGTTAAACAGCAGGGGTTCTTACAAAAGTAGTGAAATACAGATTGAAAATTGGACAAAAATAATGCATACAGAGAAATATAACGTTTCAAATCACAACAGGAATAAAAATAAAGTTTATATAAAACATATTGTAGGGGATGTATTATACAAACTTTTGTATTTATAATGCTAAATGTTGTGATTGTGTGTTCTACAAAATAGTGTCACATAGGTGACTTGACGGAAAAGGATTTGGCAATTGTGTTTATCATTCAGCTTAAATGTGTCTTATTACATAAGATAGTAGAAAATGTGAGTGGACAAATGGCCGATTCAATTATGTGCTGCTTTTGACAATGTAATGGTAGAAAGAGTTAGAATGGACAGCTGCTCAAGCTGCCAGGTGCCAAGTGAAAGGGAGAAAGATTTTCTTGAGTTTTGCTTTATATAACCAAAATGGCTGCCAAAGTAAAAGTCTCTGATTCGTCCTTATAAGCCAGTGAAAAACTAAAATCATCACCTGTTGCAATGAAGGAATTTAATGATGTAAATATTTGTAGTCACCATTCTCCTAGACAGGTAGGGGGACCACACCTCACTCGTATGTTTCATTTGGCTTGGTTTCTATGGCTGGATGCCCTTCCTATCACCAACAAATTTACTTAGTGTACGGGGTGCATTTTATCGTGACACCAACACTAGAAAGGTTATCATGTCCAAGACATGACTAAAGAGCCATCTCTTCCCTATGTTGTCTCCAAACCATCACCAGACAATTTACAGAGTGAACAGGGTGCATCTATAGTGGAACCAGCACTAGAGAAGGTGTCTTGTCTCTTGCAGGCTAAAGAGTCTTCTCTACTCTACATAGTCTCTGTTCTATGAGGGCAAACACAACCTGAGAGTTGGAATAGAAGATAGATTATGAATGAGAGAGTGCGAGAGGGAAAGAGTATGAGCATGGGTAAAAATGGGAGGAAGCTGAGATTGGAAGAGAGAACTGAGGATGCAACTATGACAGGGCAGAGAGGGTGAGTAGAAGGCAGGTCATGCATGAGAGGGTGAGAGAGGAAAAGAGCACAACTATTAGAGAGAATGAGGGGAGCTGAGATTGGATGATTTTGGGAGAGGACTGAGGATGTGAGTAGAAGATGAGTGATGTATTAGAGGGTAGGAGGGAAGGAAGGAGTAAGTGTATGGGTGTGGTAGGAAAGCAGTGATTATGGGAGGGCAGTAATAGGGAGAGTATGCATATAAGGGGAAAAGTAGTGGTTGTATGATGGTGAGAGGAGGATGTGAAAAGGATATTGGAAACTACATATTGGGTGTTGGATATAAGATTGTATTGGCAGCAAACAGAAGTTGGTGTATGAGTATAAGGAGAAAAGTAGCGGATGTATGATGGTGAGAGTGTGATGTGGAGAGGATAGTGGAAATATATATTGGGTGTTGGATATAAGATTGTATTGGCAGCAAGCAGAGGTGGGTGGTGGCTGGTGGTACAAGTAGTAGCAGAAGTGGATGATGGCATGTGAGGGTGTAAATGTCCATTAAGAGACACAAAGGAGAATAAGTAGAGGGTGGCAGGTGGGTATGGAAATGTCCAATGTCAACCAATTGTGATGGAGGAGAGGTAGAGTGACAGGAGATGAGATGGAGTGTGGATAGAACTGGCAATGATAGTGGGTGAAGATGGTTGGGGTGGGGCACAGCACAGATGTCATCCTCTGCAACACAGGCAATCTGGTAGAGTGGATAGGATAAGGTGCGATAGATCAGAGGGTGCTGGAGATAGTATAGAGACTTGACATATGACTTTAATTAGCTTATATTGCCTCAATATCATTGAAGAAAACTTAATCCTTAACCCTTTTGTTACCCTATTTCTAATGAAATACACTGCCTTTGGAAGGATTTAGTAAAATAACTAACTTCCTCATTATTAAGTTGGTGTTTGG
>JAOPJM010000001.1:4624989-4632489 GCA_027124095.1 Muusoctopus leioderma
ACACACACACACACACACACACACACACACACACACACACACACACACACACACACACACACACACACACATATGCATGCTAGCCAAACCTGGGCTTTGAATGCTGAAGATCTGTAATGATTACCTAACTTAAGAAGATATATTCTTAAAATGAAAAAAATATCAGAAATTCGAATAAAACATTTAAAAGGAAGAATACATTAGAAAAGCACAAGTAACGAACACAAAACATCTAAGAAAAATAAAAAAGAACATTGAGAATGTAAACCACGAAGATAGAACTAACGCATGCAAAATGAATAAAGTAAATAACTAAACATGACAAAACCAAACCCTAGAACACCTACAGAATACAGACGAATAAAAACTGAACCCAAACAACACAAAAAAAAATATAAATAAAAGAGATTATAAGGAAGATTTAGAAATAAAATATTCTAAAGGTGAAAATTGTTGCTTTGACAATCTAAAGGTGGAACAATTCAAGACTTAAGAAATTTTAACAGTTGGACCAATGAAAGTACCTCACAAGGCTAAAAACTCAACGATAAAATAGAAACAATAAAACTGTTAACCTGTTTGTCACAGACTTAATTAAAACACACAAATATCAATATCACCAGCCACTGTAGTTACAAAGGATCTATTCAAATAGGGGTATCAAAACCCAAACAAACAACATAGAAACAAACATACAGAAAAAGATAGAAAATAAGAGAAAAGATCTCTCAATCGTTAATGAAATCAATAACAAAATGACACTACTAAGAAAAAGAGAGGAGAAACAAGTAATACTGAAATATAACATAACAAAGAGAAAAAATGAAGTATCTAAAATCAAAGAACACCTCAAGCGAGAGATCTTGCTAAATTGCAAAGAGTTTGTCGGTATGAAAAACAGCTACAATTCTTTGAACCAAACAAACAGTTTGACTCTATCCCAAAACGATTTTATCAAGAACTTGGTAAAAGTAAAATAGAAATCAATACAGTTCCAACACCAAGAAAAGTAGGAGAATTTGGGTGAGAAGTATGGGCAGTGAAGGAATCACCACAGACATGATGGTTCAAAACAATGAGCACAGCATCTGAACAATCGAAAGCAGTCATGACAATAGAAGAAGTAGCACTGTTACTAACAACAACAAACCATTGAAAGGCACCTGGACATGTTGAGATTCTAAACTTCTAGTTAAAATATTTAACAGAGACACATAAGGTGCTAGCAAAGAAATTTAATGAGATACTGATAGAGCCAGAGACAACACATGACTGGCTTACTGAAGGGAAAACCATCTTAATCCTTAAGACTAAAGAAACAACAAGCCCTAAAGGCTGCAGACCAATGACCTACCTTCCTATAAACTACAAAGCCTTAATTTCAATAATATCATAGAGAGTAAATAACACCTGAAAAAAAAACATGTTCCCAGAAGAGCAGAAGGGATGCTGCAATGGCTGGATCAACAAAGACATGAACAAAGACTGCAGAAATAGGAAGACAGGTCTGAGCATGGCCTGGGTTAACAACCATAAGGCTTTTGACAATATTACCCACATGTGGACCCTGAAAACATTAGTCATGATTGAGGAAGTACCAGTAATAAGAAGGTACATGCAACATGTTATGAGTAAATGGCAAACAATTTTGCCCATATAGACAAAAGAGGGAAATATGAAAACTAAATCCATCTCAATCAGAAGAGGAATATTCCAAGGAGACTTCCTCTCTCCACTTCTTTTCAGTTTGATGCTGACACCTTTACCCAACATGTTAAACAGGACTGAACTCTGATACAAATGTTATAAGGCAATCAACCATCTTTTGTATGCAGACAACTTCAATTTATAACCTACAGATGATTAATAACTAGAAACACTACTTCAGACACAACATAGATTTACCAGAGAAAGTGATATGATATTCGGAGTAGAAAAATGCACCAAGGCACCTGGAAGAGAGGAAAATTAGAAAACAAATATCATGCTAGATAAAGAAACTGAGATAAGAGAATTAAACCAAATACAGACATACAAATACTTAGGAATCAATGAACTAGACAAAGTACAACACATAAATGAAAGAAAAGATTAGGAAGGAATACTACAGATACATTAGATTAATACTTAAAACAAAGCTAAGATAATAGGCATCAATACTCTAGCTGTCACAGCAATAAGCTATAGTTATAATATTCTTAATTAGACACTTTAGACTAGACAGAAAAACAATTAAAATATAGGTTGCATTTAGAATATGCCACCAAAAATCTGACATAGGAAAACTAATTTACCATGAATACTGGAAAGGAGAGGCCTTATGTAACGAGAAATCTATTACAAAATATCCATTGTAGGACTACAAAAATACTTAGTAAAGAATAATGGGAAACTAGTGCGAAAAGTTACGAAACATGAACAAAACAAAAACTATTCTATGTCTTGCAGGAAGCCAACAAATACAAAAGAGAGGCTGAAATGACAGATAATTGTGAAGAAAATGGAAAATCAACAGAATTTGTGAAAAAGCTAAACTCTAAGCTAAAACTGGGGCTACAAAATGCCATGATAAAGCGATGGCAAGAAAATCCTCTACATGGCCAATACCTGAAAAAGATAAACAGGGTGGAATTAGACAAGGAAAATTCAGAATACAGGACTCAAAGCTGAAACTGAAAGATTCTTGATTGCAGTACAGCATCAAAGCCTCCCTAACAGAAACCACTAAAAGCATCTAATGAAGCAGAATACAGTAACTCCAGAATATATGGAGAAGGGGTAAAACAATTATCCACATTTTCTGTAGATGCTCAGAACAGGTATGATATAGTTAGGACTTATATACATTGGAAGTTATGCCAGCATTATGAAATACCAACAGACAGGTGGTGGTATAGGCATTCACCAGGAAAGATCTCAGAAAATTACAAAGCAACCATACTCTGGGATATACTAATACACACAGACAGAGAAATCAAACAATTCGACCAAATATTGTTGTCAAGAACCACCAGGAAAAGAAATACCTCCTAATTGAAGTATCAGTCCCAGCAGCTAATCATTTATCTCTCAAAGAAATGGAGATTTATCCAAATATAAAGATTTTGAAATAGATATAACCTGAATGTGGGAACTGACAACAGAAACAATCCCTATAATAATAGGTGCCTTAGGAATGATAAAAGAACATGCAGACAAATACATAACCAAAATCCCAGGTCTTACAAATATGCACAACATACATAAAATAGCACTACTAGGCACTGCACACATATTACATAGGGTACATTCAATACAATAGAAACAACAAAAACAAAACACTGCACATACCCAAAGTACACAGAGCTGCACTCAGTAGTGCAGTGAAAGCATGCAATAACAAGATTACTGAGCAATAACAACAACAACAATAATAATGATAATAATTTCAAACATAGGCACAAGGCCAACAACCCCAGTACTTGACTGGTACTTTATTTTATTGAACCTGGAAGTATGAAAGGCAAAGTTGACCTCGGCAGGATTTGAACTCACAGTGCAGTGAGCCAGAACAAATACTGCTAGGAATTCTGTCCGACACGCTAACGACTCTGCCAATTTGCTGGCTTAATAATAATAATTTTTTCTAACTTAGGCACAAGGCCAACAACCCCAGTACTTGACTGGTACTTTATTTTATCGACCTCGGAAGGATGAAAGGCAAAGTTGACCTTGGCAGGATTTGAACTCAGAGTGCAGTGAGCCAGACCGAATTCTGTCCGATGCGTTAACAACTCTGCCAATTTGCTGCCTGTCGCTTTAATGTCAATGATAACAATATTATATTTTGTTATTTCTGAAAAAGAAAGATTTTAACAAATATTCCAACAATTTTCTGCCAGATGTTTAAAACATGGAATCTCGATAGAAAAGTTTGTCTTTACCTCTAAGGAAACAAGCTTGAAAATACACATCAGAGCTAGTCTGGTTAGTTATGAAACATGTCAACCATTCCAAGATGTCATTAATAATTATACTTAAATAATTTAAGCTAATTTCATTCACTAGCCCCACCACCATTTTGATTATTGTTTTTTATTTTTATTTATCTATTTAATTTTTACTTTTTTTTTTGGCTTTGTTGTTTCTTAAAAAAAACTTTCCTTTATATTTTGTATTCAGCACTGCAAGATATTTCTTTGTGAGACACTCCTCAGTCACATTTTGTTTCAAATGTCACCGATAACCTATAAACAGATCAATTGGAAATTAATTGGTACTGACAGTCAAAGTTTCCCCAGTAAATTTGCTTGTCATATCATAATGGCTTATATTGAAATCTTTTCACATTCAATGTCTAGAATAGTGAAGGATAACTTGAATGAAAAGTAAAACAAAGAAAGTAATGTTAATATGCCAGCCAGCAAAAGCAAACAAAAAAATATGAAATGAATAAAATCTTGAAAAAGAAGTTAAATAATAGAAAAAGCAGAAAAAAGCCTAAAAATAGGAAACAAAGAAGAAAATGACATTTAATGATAAGGGCAGAGAAAAGGATTTTTGGAGGAAAAATTGAAAATAAGCACATTACAACAAGGGAGCATTCATTGGAGATAATGATATAGAGTTGCTGGATAAAATTAAGTATCTACTGGTTTGACAAAACTCTTTTCACTTGCTTGGAGATATAAAATAATAGGAAAATGAGTTAAATTTTGTGGTTTGCCTTATGTAAGTATCAATTTCTGAAATGATTACATTGAAATAAAAATACAATTCTGATATCATCTTGTCAGCTTTCTATGCTTATAAAATTTGCTATTGAATTTTTATTTTTTAATTGATATTTTCTAGTTTATTGAAATTTTCCATCACAAAAGGTTAATTCCCATTAAATTTAGAAGTAGTGAGAAAAGGTTGTATTCCTAGTGTGTTGTTATACTAAGGTTTCGATAAATATCTGGGTTTTTAGAAATGTATGGACAGCTTTAATACAGTAAAACTACTAAAGTGAAAGTTGTTGAATAATTTGAATTGGAGGAGCAATGAAGGTGGATGCTGTAGTGGAGCACCAGATTAAGTGTATTACAATATTTAGTATTATGTCACATGGTTTGCCTTTATTTTGCATCACTCAGTATTGATGAGGATTGGGGTTCATTAAAATAAGTACTACTAATATGCTGCGATAGATTCAGTTGTATATATCTCTATACTCTTACTTACAAAGGCTGTCAAATATATCTAACGAGTAAAAGATAATTATTTGGAACCTTATTATGAAGCTAGTAGAACATTTGTAAATAATTTCTCACAAAATTGTGAAATTAATTATGTTATTGCTTTGTTATAATATGTTTTAAGAGTGCATTCCAGAGTATTAGCAGACAGAGATCAACTTTCTTCCTCACCAGTTTAAATATTTTGCATACAAGAATACATAAAAGTGAAACAATACCACTTCAAAAGTAATTTACTGATGAAAATGATAGATGAACATACAAGACTCAGAGATATTTTTCATTCTGAATGTAGTGAATGAAGTTTACCATGCTGCATATTATGGAGCAGGGCTCCATAATAAAGCATACAGGGAACCACAGAGAGAGAGTAAATAGCTACTCAGATATAAAGCATATATTTGTCTAATTAGGTTGAGTCTACTTGATGTTTCCACAATATTATCTAGTTGGAAGTGGTGGGAGGGTTTCCCCCATGACATTTTTAGGCTCTCGCAGACTGTTAAGTTCAGTTCGGAGGGTGGGGGGGGGGGTGAATTCATCTTGAACTTTTTTAGATGTATACCTACCTGAAAGGAAAATAAAGACAAGAAGGAACTTCTAGAAGTCTGCAGTCCCATAGAGAAAGGATTTGGCAAAATGTTTGGTCATGTTTAGGAGATGTATGATAGACAAGTGCATTGGATAGTCTTGAATGGTTTACCACTTGTTAGTTAAGAAAAGCAGAAGCATAGAATGTTATAGGAAACAAACAGAGAGGACAAGCAGCATGTCTGTGGGTTAGTGATTGTAATATTTTAGTGATTGAATGTTTACCAATCAGCTGAATAGTCTTTTGTTGTCTAGGATGTCTGAGTGTTAACAGCAACATCATCACATATATATGAGCTGTACTTCAATGAAACTTGCACTTGAGCTTTGTAAAGAGTCAGTAAATAATTAGGGCTGAAGTATTTTCCAACCCTGAACAGAAAGTACAGTTTTAGCTATATCATAGATGTGTGCTAGCCACGAAAGTTCATCGGGGATGATTTCTGTGGCTCGGAGGGTTTTTTTGCTATATGTTCTTTATGTTTATGTGGAGAGTAGCGCAGAGCTTTTTATCTTGATAAATGAAGTAATTGTATTTTGGTGCTGTTTAAGAAGACTGAGTTGACATGTCACCATTCAAGATTATTTTTGAGATCTCTGTTTATGAAAACGGTGTGAGTCTGGTGTAGGAGTCTATGCTGCATGTAAATGATACATGTGTACACAAGGTTTTGGAGTGAAGGGTTAAATCACTTACTTCGGAGTTTGTGTGGTTAGAAGTGACAGTGAGAAGTTCATTAATGTACAAAAGGAAAAGTGTAGGGGATACAACAAACCATTGAGATATACCAAAGTTTATAAGATGAGATACAGAATGAGCCCAGTAAACATATATTTTTATGAACCACTCTGATAATAAACTTCTGTTCCAAGAGAAGAGAGATAGCTGGAGCCCATAAGCAGGAAATTTTGCCAGAAGTTTTCTTATGCCAGATATGGTGGAAGACTTTGCTGATGTAAGGGGCAATAACAACATTTTGTTCCCTGAAGTTCTCAAGAGTGAGATAAGAAATATAATCAGTAGTGTTTGAAGAGATTAATGGTGATTTGTGTTGGCAAGATCCAACATAACAAAAGTGAAAAATGAGTTATGTTAGGTTTCTTGCTGAGAAAAGATGAAATATCTGCATTAGGCAGAGCCTTTCAAATCACATAACATTATATAATTTCTCTCTTCTCTGCAATCTAAAATACCCCAATTTTTGCTCTTTTTATCACAATATATGGAAAATATAAGGAATCTAGAATATGCTGCAGAAGGCAGTGGATTCAAACATCTGCAATGAAGAGAACTATTTAGTTAGATAAAGTAATCTCATTCTTAATTATCAAGATCAGCTCCTGGTCTTGTTAATTACAATGGCCACAGTAATTAGGTTTTAAAGTTTTGACACATTACCAGATTCTGTGACCTTCATTGGAGGATATTTTATAAGTTATCATTGTTTGAGAAAGTGAATAGTTGTCAGGACCTACTGTTATCAATTAATCAAGTTTTGATTTAAAAGCATGTGAAGGATCAGTGTGATAAGTTATGTAGTTTGAATGTTTTGTTTGTGAGATCAATAACTACCAATAGACTAAACAGAATATGTTTGAGTCAATGAGGGAAGCCTTTATAGGATCCCTTGGTCCCTAGAAATAGCAGCCAAATCTCCCTCAAATCACATTCTACTGTCTTAAAAAATAA
>JAOPJM010000001.1:4799860-4812420 GCA_027124095.1 Muusoctopus leioderma
TGGTCTGTGTTGGTAGTGGTCTGTGTTGGTAGTGGTCTGTGTTGGTAGTGGTCTGTGTTGGTAGTGGTCTGTGTTGGCAGTGGTCTGTGTTGGTAGTGGTCTGTGTTGGTAGTGGTCTGTGTTGGTAGTGGTCTGTGTTGGCAAAAGTTAATCCATAAAAGTTTGTAGAAAAAACAATTACTGTTAGGAGTGAAAAATACAATGTTCCGGACACCTGTCCTTGTTCGGACAGAAACAGTATAAAGGCTAATACTATGGTTGCAGGAAGGCGAAGAACAAGTGTCTGAAACATTGGATTTTTTCACTCCTTATAGCAAATAAACACATTGTAATTTTTTTTTTTTCTACAAACTTTTATTGTTAGAAGATAGGCACTAACTTAATGATAGGCTGGTTTCTGCTAGAAAAGGTATCACTATCACCATTTGAACATCCATTCAAATACTGGGGTCGATTAAATCGACCATCCCCTACCACTAAAAAACTCAAATGTGTCACCTTGTGCCTCTGTTAGAAATTATTATTATGTTTCTTTTTTTACCTCTTGTTATGGAGGAGAAATTGACACAATGCTTTTCCTGAGCATGTTAGTGGATTAAGTGAAATTGCTATGAATGGTAGTTTACGTTGAGTCCCATTCTCAGTCTCATACTATGATGCCTACCATTTTTGTTCTATATTGCTGTAATAAATATTAGTTGTGCAAAAGGAAATAAAATTATCTCATAAACAACTGGGTATGAGGATTAAATGATGCAGGATAGTTAAAATTAGGAATTTAAAAAAAAACTCCCAGAGTTTGAGGAAACTAGTAACAGTCTGTGTCAGCAAAAAAACTTAGTCATACACCCACCTACATCAAGAGTTTTCCACCATTCTTTTATAGTGCTCACAAAAATATTATTTCACTGTAAATTTTAGTAAAGATTGATATGTATTTCCAATTTAAAATATTGTTTCAATGAAATCATTTTGCTATAGGTACACCACTGATTTTCTGGCACTCTTGGTTCCAGATCCATGCCGGATTATCCATTTTGTCGGACTAACAGAGGTCACATAATAATAATTCAGGGTGACTTTCTATGAGGCTGCCGCCACATCATTAATAACTTTTTCACAACCAAACCTTCACAGCACACCTTTGTTTATTCACTAGAAACATACTGATTGTAAATGAAACACAGCCCTGCACGCGGCTACCCAGTCAACTAGTCTGGTCGGCAGCAGGAAATTCAAGTGTCTGTGCATAATTATGTCTGAATTAAAAAAAGTGCCATACCATCGGTTACTGGAAAATTGGTAGTGTACCTGTATATGAAATGATTCATCTGAACCTTTATGATAGTTAACCATGAAATTAATATGAATAGTTACTAGAATTGGCAGGTTAGGGATAATCTGTGTCAGAATGAATCTCACCAGAAACAAAAACAAAAGAGGTGTATTTTTATGTGCTGTGAAAGCAAGAGGAGACTAACAGCTTCAAGTAGACACTTTTGTCCAACTGAAACATTAGTCACTAATTCAACTCATAGTATTTAAACATAACATGTGTTCTTCTTTAATACTAATGAAATCATTATTATTATTACAATAAACTGTGCTCAGGTAACCAACAATGATAACAATAAGAATTAACAGTTAAAAATGTTTAATGTAAATGATATTAAACATAATAAGTACAAATGTAAGACAGGTATGGCTGCGTGGTTAGGAAATTTGCTTTGCAGCCACAAGGTTCTGGATTTGATCCCACTGCACAGCACTTTGAGCAAGTGTCTTTTACCATAGCCTCGGGTCAAACAAAGCCTTGTGAGGGAAATTTGGTAGATGGGAAACTGTGTGGAAGCCTGTCAGACATAATCCGTTGCTCAGTTTAACACCAACACCTGGCCCTTAGGTGCCTTTCGCAGAGTCCACTCTGTTGCAAGCATTTAGGCCAGGTTTCCAGTCTGAAGATAACTTATTCCCTTCTGTCCACCACTCTTAGAGGCCCTGAAAAAGGTTATGGGTACTGCCCTTCCTCCTCAAACTATTTTAAAAAATGTTGGTATGAGTCTGGAATATAACATCTCTCCATTTTTTTTTCCTGCTTTTTTTCTGGTTTAACCAGGAGGAAGGGGAAGTACCCACACCCTTTGATGGTCCTCCAAGAGTGGAAAGATTGATATGGTTCTGATTCTAGCCCCTCATCTGTGAGGTTCAATACTAAGATCTGACCTAACTATCCATTCCCCAGTTTCCTTAATCTATTTATAATAATGGTACATTTCATCATTAATCCATAACACTTGTTCTAGTATGTGCAGTCCTTTAGCATTATATATCTAAACCAAAGAAGTAATCTCTCCTGCATATATATTGGCCAATGTTCTGATTGATGCACAATACTTTTACAACTCAGAGTACGAGCTAACAAGGGGGCTTCTACGTGGACTTGCTACAAATAAAGCCAAATCTTCCCTGAAATTATACCCTATTGTTTTGAAAAGGGATGGACACAGTGGATAATGTAGTCCTAGATATATAATGCTGAAGAGGATTACGAGATTGTCAGGCCTGGAGGAGGGTCTTTGATCATAGGTCTGCTCAGTCCTGTGCTCAAACCTATTCTAAATTAACATTACACATTCAATTGGTCATACTGAATTCATTCTGCTGCAGATCCTATGCTTGCATCGCCCCTGTTTCAGAACCAGCAATATACTTCTTATACCATATATAGGCAGCTTTCTAGTTGTAAAAACACGTTCCAAAAATTGGAGAATATTTAATGACTAATCCGCAAAAACCTGAATGTACGGATTAGTCCAACTATTTAAATTAACGAGGAAGAATAGCATTAAAAACTGATTTAATTCCGACTGGTCTTGAACTAAAACAAATACATACAACCCATAACTGTAATCAATTTATTTTATAATATAAATTTTAGCCTTAATTATAATTCGTTAGTTGTTGTTTAGGCCCGGGTCAGCAGACCTGTGATCTAAGACATTCCAGCCTTGACCATCCTGTGTTTTATTCAGACATAGTATATCTAGGACTACATTATCCAATGTGTCCTTCCATTTTTTAATAGGTAGGATGTAATTTGAAGATGTGGCTGCTATTTCTAGAAAGTCAAGCGAGCACATGCAGGGGTCGGAAACCCTTCATCGCGGACGAAATTTGACCAGCATTCAAATATTAGAAACCACCCGCTGAAGAAGTTTCTAAAAACTTATATGGAAAAAAATAATAATAAACAAAAATAAACCCAAAGACCAAAACACTAATTCAATATAAGTTCCATACCTATAAATTTGTAAAATTAAAGATTCATTATTTTTCTCAGGACAGATGTGCACCCATAAGTTCTTGATATTAAAAAGGTTCTCCAGCCCTGACACACAGGTTTCCTTGGTTCGATAATTCGTTAGTAATGACAAAATACATGAAGAGATCATCATCTATTGATACTCTACCAACATAAACAACTATATATGTTTATATATACACAAACACCTATATATGTTAACAGACAACTTCGATTAAACGTACTTACATAAACATTGATATGTTTACTCCCACGTTACACTTACACGATGCATTTAAACACATATTACTTATACATATGTTATGTTTACATATACTCTCATATAAACACTAAAAAGATAATAGACAAATAATTATAACGTCTGACTGCAAACGTCATTTAAGATACCTGACTTATAAACAATAAGAAAAAGAAGGAAATTAGCTTTCTTCTTAATAAAAAAAAGAAAACGAAAAATCGTGGGTTCTATAAAAGTTACAATTGCCCTGTCAACACAAGCTTATTATCAGAAATGGTAGACTATGATAAACTGTTAGATAACAGGAAATTGGTTGGATAGCAACAAAGAAAAAATGGGAAAGTACTTCTTAATTAATAAACTTACCGTTTGTCATGATGAAAAATATATATTTCTAGAGTTAAAGAAATATCAAAACACTGACAGCGTGTCAAAATCAGATGAATCTTAGATGCGCATGACACATATTGCACAATTACCTCCCTTGATAAAACTGACCTCTTGCTAAAGTGACTTAAATATTCAGATATTATTCATCATTGTGTGAAATAGAAATACACAGGATTATATATATTACAGTTTTTAGACATCGACTATTGATTTTGAGTTGAAATCCCACCGGAGTCTACTTTGCTTTTCATTCTTTCGAGATGGTAAAAATAAGTTATTGTTTAGCCCCAGATGAACCTTTATCCAGCAGACCTATGATCAAAAGCGTTCCAGAAGTGACCATCCTATCTTTTTCAGACAGTGTATCAAGGACTTCATTATCCAATGCGTACTTCCTTTTTTAATGTGACAGGGTGTAATTTGAAGGAGATTTGGCTTCTATTTCTAGTCGATCAAATGACCGTATAGAGGCTCCCTTAGTAATACACTAAGGGTTAAAATGCAGTATAGGGTTAGAAAAAGTGAAAGTATAATGCGAGAAGAAAACGGAAGTGACGTCAATGTGTTTTGTAGGTATTTTTATTTCTTTAGACGACAGAAAACAGAGAAACAACCACTACAACAGAACAGTGTGTATCATGCCGCGTCCACAAACACCCACGTTTATTGTACCTACAAGTGATATTATGAGTATTTCTGATATAGCAGCTGAGCTACACCGCTACAACGTTGTGTTTGTAGCAACACAAACCACTGAGAAAACCTTGCGCTGGCTTGCATGTCGACGCATGTTAGCGAATACCGTTACATGCGATCGGTGTCATAATGCGGCCAGACTTGGGACTTGTTCACAAAGAATTGATGGGAAGCGGTGGCATTGTGTTGGTTGTGGGTTCACTCGCAGTATACGAGCTGGATCTTTTATCGAGAGAAGCCATTTAGCCCTACCCAAACTGATTCAGCTCATGTACATGTGGGTGAAAGACTACCCTCAGATTGAGATAATTTTCAAGTTGGAACTCAGCAACAATACGGTTGTTGATTGGTGCAACTTCATGAGAGATGTGAGTGTGAGCAGTACATAGAAGCTCATCCACAGCAACTCGGCGGATTGGATGATGCAGGATGTCCCATTACCGTCGAGATTGATAAATCGAAGTACTTGCACCGAAAATACCACCGAGGAGCATGGCTCTATTTACACTCATGAAGTTGTAAACCATTCATTAAATTTTGTAGACGCGAACGATGAGGGTATCCATACTCAAACAATTGAAGGTCGATGGATGCTCGCCAAAAAAAATTAAGACAATGTGCTTTGTTCACATCTTATCTCCACGAGCATATGTGGAGAAACATGTCCAGAAATCGTGAACTGCTATTCGCAAATCTGATTTCTTGTATCAATTATTTATGTTTTTTCTTAAACATATGTGTGTACGTTCTTTTTTTTATCACTTCCGGCAAACCACGCATTTGGGCATTTCACTTTCAATTTTTTATAACCCTATACTGCATTTTAACCGCACTAAGTTTGACTTGGTTGACTACACTTTTCCTTGAAATAAAAATTGCCTTTGAGTCAGTAGCGTAGCTAGAGAGCGGGTTGGTCTTCCCCTAACCTGTTTGGGAAAAAGAATTTCGCCCCCGGGCGGTACTGTTTGTGGTGGTGGGGAGAGGGGCGAAACTTTTGGTCTACAGTATTGAAAAAAAAAGTGTATTATATATATTATATATATATATCATTCAATCGTAGAAGTATAACATATAAGAGAGTATGTTATAGTTTCAACATTAACTGATAGGTAACTCAAATCGTGAAGTAGAGTTAAATAATTTATTACATAATTATATCATAATTGGCAGTTATTGCATGGATCTCTCGGCAGTCGAGAAGTGCCATGCAGTGGTGAAACTTATATATATATAAATAACGGCAATCCTTCGTCTTGGGAACACGGAAAATAATTTACTTACTTGGTGAGTTTCGGCAATTTCCGCATGCAGCTTATCGTAAATGTGGTGACGGCGTACTGGTGGTGGTGGTAAAAATATATATATAAAGTTTACGGTACGCCGTCACCACCATGCCACCAACATCATTGTCACCACCACCACCACTCTCTACCACCACCACATTTACGCTAAGCTGCCTGCTTGATGCGGAAATTGCCGAAACTCACCGAGTAAGTAAATTATTTTCCGTTAATTTCCGTGTTCCCAAGACGAAGGATTGCCTATTGTTTTATATATTTTAGAAAAAAATGTTATTATCAAAAGAAGACAGAATATTCATTGTCCTAAAGATGTCACAATATAATGCTGAAACAAGAAATAAATCAGAACCCTTCCGGCAGTGAAGATATTCAGTCTGACACACTAACAACTCTGCCAAGCATTTCTATCAAATAAAGTTGACAAATTATATAGTTTCAAAGTGAACAGTTAGTGAAAATCAGATTGGAGAAACATGCAACTTTTATCATACATTGATCAAGTTTGTAAATTCGGGTATCGTTAACGAAGTGACTATTTTCAATTTACCGAAAAGCTGTCGCGTAGGCCCGCCTTAACTAACTAACCGATCTTCTGAAGTAGGTTTTATTTTCGGTTATTTTTGTTTCCTATATTATTTTCAAACACACACACACAATAACACATGTTTACTGTTTTGCTTCGTATATTTATTCCGTAGTTTTTTTTCATAATTAGTTTTTTCAAATTATTTTTGCTTCGTATATTATTTTTCAAATACACACACACTAACACATTATATTTTGATAAATATACACAATGAGGTATTTTGGAGGGTTTTTTTCTGCTTCGTATATTTTTATAAATTAACACAATTTTTGTTTCTTATATTATTTTTCAAACACACAGACTATGTGTTAGTGTGTGTGTGTTTGAAAAATAATATACGAAACTAAAAGAATTAAAAAAACCTCGTGTCACTTGTGACTGAGTAGACCTATGATCAAAAGCAGGTTGTTTTCAGAGATGTTACAAATTCTATGACAGACCAAAGAAATAGAAACATTATATTAATGATGAACAGAGAAAAGATGATTGACTGAAAAAATACAACATTCTCTCTGTTAAGAACAGATGTGTAGCTGAATTCTCGCTACATTAGGCTGTGATATTAGTAACCACATGTGAGCTGATATTTAGACAAGTACCTATATGTATGTGTAACAGAGAGAGAGAGAGAGTATCAGTTAGTTAGGAAGGAAGACAGTAACTACATTAGGCTGTGATATTAGCAATTTAGAAGGAGTTAAACAAAATCCATGTTAAAACAAATAAGTGCCCACATTTGATCATACGTTTTCTCAATCACGTCTGACCTAGGGTTAAACATATCTCTTGTGTTGAAATTTGAATATGAATTGCGCACACACAAAATATAATGGGACCGTGAATACCTTAGAAAATATCTGTTTATGACCGTTATCTCCAGGATACCAGCTTCTTAAATCAGGTCTGACATTTCTTTTGTTACTGCTTAGTCTGGAGGGAAGGCAGTGCACATCAACCTTTTATCAGGGCCTCCGACACTGGTGGGAGGAAGGTATCCTTAGACTGGAGACCTGGCGTGAATGCTTATAACTGAGTTGACTCCGCTAAAGGAACCCAAGGTCCAGACCAGGTAGCGGTGTTAAACCGGTGTAAAGACTTCAAGCTACCCCGCCATTTCAAGTTACCTCTCAGTAATCTGAAATACCTTTCATATTACCCCCCAGGGGTAGCATGAACCTGATTTCAAATTACCCCTGCACTGTTAATATTACCCCACTCTCTGATTTTGTTAAAATGATAAATTCTAATGCTTACAACTCACTAGTTTGTTTCACTGTTGTGTTTAAGATTATCAATTTCAATTTATTAAAAATAAAAAAAGTAATTACAAATATATTTATACATTTCACATGCAAACGTAATATATTTATATACAAAATAAAATATAGTTTGTACACTTTAAATGCAAACAAAATATATTTATATACAAAACAAAATATAGTTTGTACACTTTAAATGTGAACGAAATATATTTATATACAAAACAAAATATAATTTCTACAATGAATCGTTGCTAAACCATTGAGAAATTTTAGAGATGAGTTATTATGGAAAGTTACTACAATACTGATGAACTACAAACCATACTTATATAAATCAGGTAAAGTACCCCCGAAGGACAGGAAAAGGACGCACCATGTACAGGAATCGTACCATGTCTCTGTCGTATAATGCACGATCGTGTTCACCAATACACCAACACAACCTCCCGATTTCAAGAGTCCAAATTAAAGCTTTTATCTTACAAGCGAGAACATATCTATGTAAATAATGAATTGTTGCTAAAGCATTGAGAAATTTTAATGATAAGTTATTATGGAAAGTGATGAACTACAAACCGTAGTTATATAAATTTGGTAAAGTACCCCTGAAGGACAGACTGCGTACGGGAATCGAACAACGTCTATCATCATCATCATCGTTTTATGTCTGCTTTCCATGCTGGCATGGGTTGGACGGGTGATTTCGGCCCATGTTGTTTCCTCATTGGAGTCACCACTCTCCCAGACGGGTCAGCGGCCCACGTCTCGCTCGTGTAAATTAATATTTCTAATTCGCTGTCACTACCATATATGATGGGTTTATAAAGCCATTGGTTGGGTATTTCTCAGTTGATAGAAGGAAGCATACACAATCTCTGCCATAGAAACCAAATCAAATGAAACATACAAGAGAAGTGTGGTTCCTTGACCCATCTAGGAGAGTGGTGACTCCATTTGGAATCGTTGTAGGCTGAAATCACTCGTCTAGCTCATGCCAGCATGGAAAACGGATGTAAAATGATGATGATATATATATATATATACTTGGTAACATGACACGTACTCTATAGGGTACATCATAATTAGTCCTAGTGAGGTTTTTCTTTTCATCTACGTGCTCAACAGATGTTCATATAATTTTTGAATTTTTTGGAGTTACAACATTATGTCTATACAGTGAAAGAATAAATAGAAAGTGTCAATTTCTGCTACATGACATTAAGGAAATATGCATGATCTTGTCTCATAGCAAGTCTTCCACTACAGAACATTCTGTTTTGAGAACTGCATCTCTCATCGGGTGGTGTAAAAAGATAGAATACCCCTGTGGCCAACAGTATAAGGCTGTCGGTCATGTAGGGTTAGATATAAAACTGCCCAGAAAGGATGAATATTCCGAAAAACAGATGCATCTTATATTCAATAGATGGAAAAGCTACCCCAAATTGCTCAACATGGAATTAACTTCCTAGTGGCAAACGTACTCGGTAACAAGACACATACGTACTTCACAGTATACCTTGTAATTAGTTTTAGTAAGGTATTTTTCACTAAACTGCTCAGCAAATATTCGTATAAATTATGAATTATTTTGGGTTATGAATTTAACTGTATACAGTGAAAGAATATGCAGAAAGTGTTGACTACTAATACTACTATATAAAGAACATATGCATGATCTTACCTCAAAGTAAGTCTTCTGCTACAGAATGTTCTGTTTTGAGAACTGTATCTTGTAACAGGCAGTGTAAAAAAGATAGGACTCTTCTGTGACCAACAGTATAAGGCTATCAGTTATGTTGGGTTGGATAGAAAACTGCTTGGAACAGACAAATATACCAAAAAACAGACACATTTAAAAGTCTATATTTACTGATTTTAGTCATTATATACATATATATAGGTGAATTGGCAGTCATTAGAGTTTCAGATATAATGATTGGCAGTATTTTTTCTGGCTTTCTGCACTCTGAGTTCAAATCCTGCTAAGGTCAAATTTTCATTTTGTCCTTCTGGTGTATATAAAATAAAATAATAGTCAAGTACTGGGTTTGATATAATTAGCTGTTCCCTACACATAAATTTCTTGCCTTGTGCCTACGTTAGAAATCATTATTAATTTTCCAGCCAGAAAATTGTACATATAAAGAGTAAAAGAAGTGAAATTGCTCAACCAGGAAATAAAACTGCATTGCAGAGTCATCTAGCTGGAAGCTCTTGTTTCACCTGTACATTATTTAAAAACACTTTCACAATTCTTTTAAAAATGATGTTTCTTCTTTGGTTAATAATCCGTAAATTTAACAATGTCATAACTGTTCAGTAATCTTGTTGGCCTTGGAGCTATTTGCTTCATAATGGGTTTGATATTTCTTTGAAAACATGAACAATTCCGTTAATATTTTATAAGGAGTAATGTATTTATTTCAAGAAAATCACCTATCAGACAGGAAGTTAATTCAAAATAATGCCATTCTTTTTACACAATTTAAATTAATCACTCTTAATTGTTTGCATGAAAACAGCTTAATTTTGCTTTTACTTTTTGTTTAAGATTTTTTTCTCTTTTCAAAAATTTCTTCACTTGTTTTAATTGCTTTGAGGGTTAATTATGCATTCACATGCAAAGATACAAACGAGCATAAAAATGAAATTGAAAAAAATTATAAACCTGTATTAGTATTGTTATTTTTGGATGCAACAGTCAAAATAAAGTCGATTAGAAGAAGAATATTGAATTATGACGAATATGTTTGTAGTAATAATAGGCAAACATTTTTTTGTTGGTGTGGAGTTGATTTAATTGATTCCAGTACTTGACTGGTATTTTATTTTATCATCCCCCGAATGATGAAAGTTAACCTTGGTGGGATTTAAATTAAGAATGTAAAGGGATGTACCTAAATAGCTCAAAGCTACTTGTCCATTGCTCTACCAATTCCACCAATCCACCACCCTTGTTACTAATGAGAGAGCCTCTATGTGGTCACTCGATCTGCTAGAAATAGCAGCAAAATTATTACCATAATTTGATCCAAGCTACACTGTATCTGAAACACAAACAAAAATAAAAGACGGGATGGTCATGGTAGTGGCTTAGCTAGAGTCTGCACCACCCGGAGCAGGCCTTGAGTTCGTCACCCCACCATATATAAATATATATATATATATTTCAATGCAGTAGACCAAACGTTCCCCCCCCCCACAAAAAGAAGTGCCGCCCAGGGTAGACCTCACCATCCCCAGCTACACTACTGGGAAACGGATGGAATGCTTTTTGATCATAAGTCTGTTTGAATAGAGCTGACCTGGAGTTAAATAACAACAAACCCAGCACTTACTTACCAGGACACAAACAGGGAAGGATAAAATGCAAGGTTGACCTTGGTGGGATTTGAACTCAGAACGTAAAGATCCATAACTAAATACCACAAAGTAAAGAAGTCTACAATGAATTTGGCAATACATGGAACTAACATTGGTGGTCAGAATAAGGGAAAAATGATTCAAAGTTGTATGCAGGGTTGGATCATTTATGATTATATACATCACTGATGCCTAAATGAGAGAGTCAATATAGGTTGGTAGTTATTACTGTTTAGCCACAGGTCAACCCTGATTCAACATACCTATAATTGAAGAAAGATGTTCCAGTCATGACCATCCCATCTTTTTCAAACATTTTGTACCCCAGACTACATTATAAAATGTGTCCTCTTTTTAAGATGGTAAGGTGTGATTTGAGGGAGATTTGGCAGCTATTTCTAACAGGTCGAGCAACCACATAGAAGCTCCCGCACGGATCCCCACCATAGATGTTGTTGGGGCCAACAGTATCAATGCTGCTCCTTAAGTGTTTTTATTAAAATAATTATTATTGTTATAAGTGGGTTGGTGAGTGGGTTGAAATGGTCCAACACTGGGTTTAAATGTCATGCATTCATTAATTTCATCTTTAAGTGTTGTGAGTTCAAATTTTATGGGATCAACTTTGATTTCTTCTTTCCTGTCTGTTGTTGTTTAACCCCAGGTCAGCTCTGATTGTGAACTATGATCACAGGTATTCCAGTCATCACCATCCTGTCTTTTTTTCAGGTAGTGTGCATCTACAACCACCATATTATACGACAATGCAACCATCCATTTTTTTCAAGATAGTAGGGTGTGACAACAGGAAGACTTGGTTGCTATTTCTAGCAGTTCGAGTGACCACATTAAGGCTCTCTTGTCTTGTCTCTTTGTTGAGTTGATAAGATATGTACAAGGCATGTACAGGGGTCTATTCCATTGACTTCAAATCTTGCCCTATTTCTGGATAAATACCAAGTCAAAATGAATCATTAGCAGCAGTAAAAGTGGTGGTAGAGGCATCTTAATAGTATGATACTGTAGTGCAGTAAAACTATAGTATATATATATATATATATATACGAAACATGTGTGAGGTGTGGTCCCCCGACCCATCTAAGAGAGTGGTGACTCCATTCACAATTGAAGTGGGCCGAAATCACTTGTCCAACCCATGCCAGCATGGAAAACGGACATAAAATGATGAGGAAATTCTGCCTCAAGAAACCTCCATCCAACCCATGCTAGCATAGAAACACGGACGTAAAAACGATGATGATGATGATATATATATATATAAACACATATATATATATATATAAATGGATCTCCGTCTGAACCAGACGATGAGTGTTCAGTTGTTCGATCAACTAAACTACCAACTCACTGAATTAGCGTGTAAGCGGCTGAGTATTCC
>JAOPJM010000001.1:4829920-4845996 GCA_027124095.1 Muusoctopus leioderma
TGATCAGTGTTGGTGACAGGAAGAGCATCCGACCGTAAAAATTCTGCCTCAATAACTCTCTCCGTCCAACCCATGCTGGCATGGAAAAGCGGACGTAAAAGCGATGATGATGATGATGATGATGATAGTCACAGACACACACAGAGACACACACACAGACATACACACACACATGCACATGCACATATACATGAAGACACATACATAATTACTTGCTACAAAAGATTCTATATTAAAAGCTAACCTACGGTTTACATGTATTTGCATCATGTCATTCCTGTGATATAAAAACCTTATAACAAAAAGCATTCACCATTTCTTCTCTTATTTGATAGAACACCTCACGCATGCGCAATCCCTTCCCCCACATCACCACCAGAATAAAAACTTCTGTTTACTCCCAGACTTCCACTTGATTGTGATCTGAACTATGCTGTAATCTATTGCTGCATCTAACAGCTGCTTTTCCCAGATGCACATCAACTTATTTTACTCGTTGCTATATATATATTATTCATCATGACACCACATTTTCGTACAAGTGTCTCACTCATTAATGTGTCTCTGCTTTTACCAAGGAAAACAATGTTCTTGAAATTCCTCTCATAACACCCATCCCTTGACGACATCACCTTCAGCCATTCATAGCTGGAAAGTATGAAAGAGAATTCTGGACGTTACTTTTTCCCATGTGGTTTAGTGATATTTTCTACAATCATAGAATATTGTTGTTACTGCCGATTCAAGTGTTCTTTCCAATTTGGCAAGTATTGAAACATCTCAGACTCATTACAGTTCTATAGTTACAAGATGAGGGGCTGGTGTAGTTTGTATTATTTTTTTTCTTTCTGCCAGTCTGTCGTTGGATGGAGATCACACTGTTTAAAATTGCAACACTTTCTACTAACAAAGCAGTGTTGCAGCCTGATTAGTGTCTGTGACACTTTTTTTATTCTTAGCAACTCTTGCTAAAGCATCATTTGTGAAAAAGAAAAAAGGTTTTTTGTTCTTTTCTAAAAAACTCTCACACAATAAATAAATAACTATTATTTTTAATATTTAATACACAGTAATCTAAAATGCTCTGACCCCATCACAAGTGAAATTTTAAATTTTACCAAAATCGTATTGAAATAAATTTCTATCATAAACTTCTTTTCTTCAAGGGAAAAATTACCTATAAATGTAGGAAAAGAAGGAGAAACAAATTAAGAAAAATCCTGATTTTCTTATCCTGATTTTCTTTTCCTGATATTCCTTAAATGTATATTTTATTAAAAAAAAAAAAGAAAAAAAAAGAATTAAAATAAACAAAATAAATAAATAGATGTTCTCATCTAACTAAGACTAAATTTCACTGCTACATCCCTATTACAAATTATCAGAATAAAAAAAAGAAGAAAACATCCATTTCAAATGACAAAATCATATTCCTTTTCCAATTTACTTTTACTGCCATCTACTTTTGTTGTTGAAACATTTCTTTGTTTACTTAAGGTTGCCAAGTTCAAGAAAATTGCTGCCCATATTGAATTTATTAAATTTTGTTGCCAGGAATAATTACAGAGATGTCTGTTACAGTTTATCTAGTATTTACAGCTAGAGTTTAGATTTGGAACACTACACATTTATATAAAATTGCTTTGTCAGTGTTGCCAGCTAACTTCCAGTTAAAATACTGTTTTACAAGATAGGTTCAGGTCATAAGATCCCAAATTTCTCCAACTTTTACAACAGATGTCAAGTTATGTCAACATATTCTGACGTTTATTTTTTATTTTTTGTAAACCAGTTAACTACAGTTAAATGTCTAATTTATTCTGTAGACTTTTGACTTTCTGTATTACATTGCTTTCGGTATTATTTTCTTCGGTAGTTTCTTCGTATTTGAAATTCTTTTTATAATTCGTTCCTATCAAATAAATAGGCTGGGTTTTCATTATTTTTATAATAGCTATAAATAAATTTTGAAAAATGAAAATTCCCCAGACAATCAAGCAAGAGAACTTCAATACTGAGACAATATTTCCTCTCTTTCTAGTGTTGATTCCACAATAAAATGCACCAAGTACACTCTGTAAAGTGGTTGGTGATAGCAAGGCCATCCTGCCATAGAAACCAAGCCAAATAAAACATACGAGTGAGGTGTGGTCCTCTGACCCGTCTAGGAGAGTGGTGGCTCCAATTGGAATTGTCGTGGGCCAAAATCACCCATCCAAGCCATGCCAGCATGGAAGCAGACGTAAAATGATGATGATGATCATCATCATCATGATCATGATGATGCATGCTATCAAACTCAACTTTCAGCAAACTTTTAGGGAATTAAAGAAATGATCATGAGGCCATCCATTGTACTCACTGCATGTATGTATAATTTTTAAGAAAAATAGGTAGAATTTTCTAGATGTAAGAAAGACAGATTTGAAGGAAAAATGAAACAGTTATTATTGTTGCTGTTTACTACTGAGTCGACAGTGATCATGCAGGCATATAATCAAAGAGATTCCAGTCATAATTCTTCCATCTGTTTAGGGGTATGTAGAACTACATTATCTGATATGTCCTTTCCTTATTTCAGAGGGTATGGTGTTATTTGAAGGAGATTTGGTTGCTATTTCTGATAGGTCAAGCAACCATGAATAGGCTTCCTTGTTGGTTTGGTTTTTCAATAGGGATGTCAAACTAAAGATTATATAAAATATATTATATAAAATAATGTAACACTAAATCTGGCCCCATAATTGTCCAATCAATCACATGTGATGAAAAAAAATATAAAAATAAAAATAAAACAAATAAACTGGTACTACTTAAATTTGAATGTATGGAACTGCTTAACATGCATTAAAAAATAGCTTATTTGAAAATTGAGCAGCTAAATTTTTTATCATTGTTATTTTAGCATTAATATTTAACTTATATTTTGACACCTCAATTTTATCACCTAAAGTATTCTCACTCTTTATTTCCTTGTCATACCAATTCAGTGCTGTACCTTTTCAGCTGTATATTATGATTTTTATCTTAAATTATATTTTGAAAATGTTTTTTTTGATGTATTCTAAATCCAATGCAATCCATTTTTTATAGAAATCTTTCGAATATTAGACAACTTCCACTATACTGCAATAATAAACTGAGGTTCAATACAATATTAAACTAAGTTTCAATAAAATATTAATCTAAGATTCAATACAATACTAAACTAAATTTCAATACAATATTAAACTAAGCTTCAATACAATATTAAACTAAGTTTCAATATAATATTAAACTAAGTTTCAATACAATATTAAACTGTGTTTCAATAAAATACTAAACTAAGATTTAATACAATACTAAAGTAAGTTTCAATACAATACTTATCTATGTTTCAATACAATATTAAACTAAGTTTCAATACAATATTAAACTAAAGTTCAATACAATATTAAACTAAGGTTCAATACAATACTAAACTAAGATTCAATACAATACTTAACTAAGGTTCAATACAATATTAAACTAAGGTTCAATACAATACTAAACTAAGGTTCAATACAATATTAAACTAAGGTTCAATACAATACTAAACTAAGGTTCAATACAATATTTATCTAAGGTTCAATACAATACTAAACTAAGGTTCAATACAATATTTAACTAAGGTTCAATACAATACTAAACTATGTGTCAGTACAGTATTAAACAAGGTTCAACAATATTAGTTTCAATACAATATTAAACTAAGGTTCAGTACAATATTAAACCAAGGTTCAATACAATATTAAACTAAGGTTCAATACGATATTAAACTAAGGTTCAATACGATATTAAACTAAGATTCGATAGAATAATAAACTAAGGTTTAATACAATATTATACTATTGTTCAATACAATATTAAACTAAACAGTATTAAACTAATGTTTAATACACTGTGGAACTGTTTCAATACATTACTAATCTAAGTTTCAATATTATATCTGTACTACGTTTTGATAAAATATTGATTTTTCACATAGGCACAAGGCATCAAATTATTAGGGAGAGGCATATGTGAATATATCGACCCTAACATTTGATTGTTCAAGTGGTCGATTGGCAGAGTTGTTAGAGCATCGAATCGAATTTGTTGATATATTCATTCTGGCTCTATGCACTCTAAGTTCAAACCCAACTATTATTCCTTTTGGGGTTGATAAAAAAGTACTAGCCTAGTGCTTGTGCAGCCTGCTCTCTCTCCTCCAGCTGTCACATCTTGGATGTTCTGGTCAAGGCTGAGATGGTTGAGAGGGCGTCTGTGTCTGCTCACAACTACATGGGTACCTAAAACCATTAGCAAAAGCATGGTACATGCTGATACCAGGTGATCCTTGAATTCAAGGGACAGCTGTGGTTGATTTGACTGCCATTTTATTGACCTTAGAGGGATGAAAGACAAAAATCAACCCTGGGAATTCGAACTCACAACATGAAAAATCTGATAAAGTATTAAACAAAGTTTCAGTACAATGTTAAACAAAATTTCAATACAATATTAAACAAAGTTTTAATACAATATGAAACTAAGTTTCAATACACAAACCAATTAAATCAAAATTGTGCTATAATAGTTCTATAACACAATTCCATCAGTAATATATCCTGATGGAATTCTGTTTGGTGATAATAATGTGTTGAACCCTCACTGTTATAATTTTGTATCTGTACAATATTTCAATATTTGTACAGTTGTAATAGAATAATACTAAATTCAATTAAGTACTTAGGATGCTACGATAGAACTGAAGTAGTAGATTTATGAGTAAAATTAGCCATTACATTTTCACACCTTTCTTAGCATGTTCTTTTCTGAGATATTACAGAATTAAATAGATAAGACAAATATCACTAGAATTTTTGCCTTCTCAATTAATTCCAAATGGGGAAGATCAGTCTAATTTTTCTGATAAACAAAGGACACTTGACTGATTGGCATAAAGTTACTCACAAGCACCTTCCAGCCCCTGATCCACAGACTTTCTAACTCCTTTCTTTGCCATTTTATCGCTACTACAATGACCTCTGTCCCACGGAGCTGGATGGTTGCATGCCACCTCCACTTAGATACTCCCAACTTGCTCATTTCTCCCCTTCTCATCACTCATATTGTGTCCAACTGCCCAGGTCCCACTCTAACCACTAAGCTAGTCTTTCCTCCCTAGAACATCAGCTCTCTGGAATTCTCTTCCTGCCCATGTCTTTCCTGCAGGTGTCGACTTGCAACAGTTTAAATGGAATATTGATGGCATCAATCTCTTTGGTTTCAGAGGGCCTGTGAAGGTGAAGGCCATGGGCACTACCCCTTCCTCCAGACCCAGTAAGTGAAAAAAAAAATGTTTGTAAAGTTTACCAATTTGGATAATTCATATGCTTGTGAGGAGACAAAAATCCTGATGTTTTGATCAAAATCTTCTATCATAGAGAGATATTTTTCCTGTTTATGGTAGCTCTGAATATATAGGTTTTTAAGAATATACCTCTTAAACTTCTTTGTTGACTTTAGAAAATAATAAATCCTAAATAGAAATGAATCTAATATCAGCCCAAGAATAAAGGAATCATTTTTAATTCAATTTTATTTTATATTGCATTTAGTAAACAATTGCATTACTGTTTTTCAATGGATCAGTCACTGGTTCACTACATTTCTGATGGCAAGAGAGAAAAGGGATTGTCTGTACAATTCAGATGGAACAAATATAATACAGGGTATTTTTTATTCAAAAGCACTAGTTTTTCGATTTTCTCACTAATGTTTAGGGTGAAATACGAATATCCATTTAATCATAAAACCATAGCATTAACATATCTTAGAAATGATCTGTTGCATTCTAAATGTATATGTTTCTGTAGCCAACCCAATTGGTATGCCCAGTTTATTTCTTCTCTTTATCACTATAAATAGCCAAATCGAAGTGTTATGGTTGACAACTGGTTTCAAAAGTAAAAATGATCAGGGATTTGGAAAGATTTTTTTTAAAAAAGTGAATTCAAGAATGATTTATCAATCTATTATTACACCAGGACATTGAATTGGTAGATATTCCCTTTTTCTCAGAATAGGAAGGACAAGGCTTATTACATGTTCAGGCTTTCCAACATGAGATCGATAGGGTTAATGTTTGAATTTGTGCTGTAGGTTGATGTTTGCTGGAAAAACATGGGCTGGTAGGGTATTGCAGAAGGAAGGATTGAGAAAAAGCTAGAAGGAAAGATAGAGAAAGTGTTTCGTTTGGGATCTGGGTGTGAGACACAGTAAAGATTGTTGTTGATATTGTTATTGTGTTGCCTCAGGTCAACCCTGATCAAGCAGTTCTCTGGAATGCAGGTTGTCAGATGAATGACAAGGCCTGACACACAGGTCCTTCTTCCCAGTTATAGCATGTTTTTGTTTAACCAAGGACCACACTGAACACTCCAGCATGCATCGCTGAATCATGTGGGGTGCAGCATAACAGTCTGGACACATCACACTCTGTCCACTATCCAGTATCTTCAAGTTTCTGGTGGTGACCACAGTGGAGGCAGACAAAGTGGATAGAGTTGGAGCATGACTGTTGCTGCTCCTCTACCCTTATTAGTGGTGGTATGCAATCCAGCATGGAGTTAGGAGCTAGTGAGGCTATTGATATTGCTACTGTTTCTGTGTGTATGTGTTCTTTATGCTTGTTCAGTTTGAGTAGGAGAGGTAGTGTTTTTAGGATATTTGTGTAGATATATTCTGGAGTGTTGTATATGTGTCTGGGTGTTTGAAGGTGATTTTTTCATGTGTTAAGATGTGTTAAGTATTTTTTTGTGTGAGTGGATAGCAGGGAATAGAGTCAAAAGCTTTATTGATGTCCATGGCAGTTAGAATGGTATGCATGGGAATTTTTTTGCTGTTGAAGTCATCATGTATTTCCTGTTAGATTTGTGAGTTTTGTGGTGGTTGAATGTAGTTGTCTGAATCCATGTTGTGACTTGAAGAGGGGGATGTATGGGTTTGTGATGTCAAGGATTAAGCTTTCTAGAACTGTTGAGGGTTATAATGTTGCCCGATTATGAGAATTTGACTGTTTGTATGAGTAGATATAGAAGTCGGTGAGTGTAGTGATTCCTTTGGGCCCTAAGTGATTTAGGTGTATGCTTGTGATATTGTCTGTCCTGAGGCCTTTGAGATTTTAGATTTCCCTGTTGCTTGTTGGCTGTCTAATGAAATTAAGGGGTCAAAATCAGTGCCTAGGTGGAAGGTCCATATTGTTTTATTTGTATTGCTGTCTTCCTTGTGTTGTTTTTTATGGTTATTTTTTAAGAAATGTTTGATAAGGGTGTCAGCATGGTGTTGCAGTGCATGCATATTATTTGAGATTGTTATTGAGACATGGGGTGTGGTGTGGCCACTGTTGATGCTGCCGCAAATTACTCTATATAGTATTTTACTGTTTGTTTTGTGATTTATGTTCAATACAAATGTTTGCTAGTTTAGTTTTTATGAGGTTGGCAATAATCTTACCTTTGAACAGGCATTAGGGTGTGTTATGTGTTGAGATTTAGCTTCTATCGTTCTACAATATTGGCATGTGCTGGGAGAGAATTTCTTGTGTGTTGAAATTTCTTCTTTTCACCAGTATTCCAGCCATAACCATCCAATGTTCTTTCCTGGTATATTATATCCTATATAAGTTTAACCTGAATATTTAACCATTATGAAGATGGTAGGGTGGTATTTGAGGAAGATTTGGCTGTAATTCCTTGCAGGTCAAGTGACCACATAGAGGTTTCCTTGCTAACTTGGCATAGTAGAGTTGAGAAGGGGAGGAGATACAAGTGTGCTTAGTGGAGGAGGTATGCTGCTAAGTAGTTCAGAGGAATATTTCAAATATAGCTTGTGTTCCTCAACATTCTGAATTCAAGTCTAACTGGGGTTAACTGTGATTTTCTCCCTTCAGAATTGATAAAATAAGTACCAGCAATGTACTAGTATTGATACAAATGATTATATCTATTTTTCTGCAATAAGTGGCCTTGTACTTACCCAAGTTTATTTCTCAGGGGGGTGAGATAATATGGAACTATACTATAGTGGGATAAGCTATCAAAACACTGAACATATTGACATTGTAAGTTTATTGATCTGACTCTAAGCTTTCAAATAACTAATTCAATAGCTGCATATTTTTAAGACCAGAATTGATCCAACAATAAAACAAACGGTATAAAGAAATCTTGTGTGTGGTACAATAGTGCTTATTTTAAAGTGACTCTAAATACTAAAAGGTTATGGAACCTAGATTAAGAATAACAAATGAAATTATCTAAATATCAGTATGAGATAACTGGAACATGCAACAAATAACTGCAGACCAGAAAAAACATGTTTCCTCGTGGCATGCAAATAAAAAAGCAAAGTGAAATAAAATTATTGCTGTTATTTTTCTTTATTTTTATTATTGTCTCTGCAATTATTTTATTGTTGATTTTGTTGCTCAAGTTTACAAAACTGTCATATGTAAAAGTCAGGAACAAATTGACGAACTACTAAAAAGTTATATCGAAAGAAGTCAACAGGAGATTAATTCATGTACACACAAAATACATACACACATACACACATATACACACACACACTCATACACACAAATCAAAGCCCCATAATTCTGTTGCAGTACTCTTCGATATAGGTTCAACTTAGTATGCGATGTGAGAATGGCATCATCTTTTCGGTAATTGGACGGGCTCAGATCTATAATCTGGTCAAGCCACTTTCAATCTGAAAGGATCAGATGGAAAAATTGATGTGTTTTCCAAGAATATGCTGCAATGAACAGCAAGTCAGGCATCAATTACCTTTTAGAGTATAACACTGACAGCTATAAAATGAGAAAATAGTTTGATGGAATAGCTACAGTGCATAAGGTTAGCAGTGGGCTAAAATGAATTTTTTTTTTTTTTTTTTTTTCAACAACAATGCCCTAACTGTTAGTTTCTTCATCATATTTGTGAATTCAGTACACTTTTCCATTCTGATATCTATTCATGCTAAACTTATGGTATGTGAGAAATCTTGACAGTTGAATTTTTGTAAATTGGATAAGGTTAATGCTGACATATGAATACTTTAGAAATAACTAATTATCCATTTTCTAAGTAATGACACCTATTGTGATGTTTAATATATTATGAATTTTTTGTGTTATTACTCATAATCCCTCTCTTTAGTTATAGTTATGTTGATTATTTTCTTTATTTTATTATCGTTTAACAAAAGCAGACTGTCACTTAACACATAGAGCAGGAAAAGGAGAACATCGGAAGAGATTTATGGGAGTATATGGTACTTTGTGCATTTCTGAATTTCTATAGACCTCTTGTCATACAGCTGAAAAAGCATTGGTAGCATGTAGTTTTACCATAAGAAGTTAGCAGAGTCACAAGGAGAGGGAGAGAAGTGATACATAGTTGTGATGATGTGGAAGAAGAGAAAGTTATTCTGGAAATTATTCTGAAGTGTACAGATTTTGGTAACAGGAATAGATACAGTTTATGAAGAATTTTGATAGCTAGTAGCAACAATGGAAATGTATTATTTGATAGTGAGAAAGTTTTACAGTATACCAACTATGGAATTAGTACTGAAAAGTATATTAGAAGGATTACCCAAGAAGTATAGGAGTTGTTATAACATGAACAAAAAGATTACTAACAATTCTGAAAAATGTAGATTCTGATAGTAATGAGAGGAAAATTATATTTAAAAATTCTCTTATTTCTGGGGTATAGAGTATAATGTTGGCAATTTAAAGTTCAGAAATTCAAGGAAAATAAAAATACCAACAGATATACAATTGCTAAAGTGGTTGGCAATTGAATGGGGAAAACAGAGTAGAAGGGCTCTTTAGCTGTGTTGTGAACATGACAACATTTCTTGTGTTGGTGCCATGACAAAATGTGCCCACTACACTCTGTAAAGTGGTTGGTGATAGGAGGGGCATCCGGCCATAGAAACCAAGCCAATGGACTGACAACACGTCTAGGAGAGCGGTGATTCCAACCAGGAATCGACATGGGCCGAAATCACCCGTCCAACCCATGCCAGCATGGAAAGCGGATGTAAAATGATGATGATGATGAAGCATTAGAAAAAGGAGCTGTGGTATTAGTTGTAGGATTATAATAGTAAGGGATGTATAAAAAGCAATTAATAGATAATTGCAATGGAAATGGGAAAATAATACATTCTCAATAATGGTCAACAGTGAGAATATACATATGTGTGTAAGATGATGCATTTATGTTTGTAAGGTTTACAGGCATATAAACAAATACATTAGTATGTCTAGTAATCACATCTTAGACTCCTAATCTGTCAACTAATGTTTCACAAGCTAACAAGGACGTATATACAGAGTTGCTCATCCAACTAAAAATAGCAGCAAAAGAGAGGATGGTCATGACTAGAACGTCTTTAATCATAGGTCTACTCAATCAAAAACATTAGACAAGACAAGAACAAAATGTACTTGACTTATGTGAAAATTCCCTACAAGAAAATTATCTTCAGTATCTAGTTCATAATAAAATTGTACCTCCTGTCTTATCTGATTATCATTAGTACAATGGTGTTATCCGACCTAATTTGCTTGTTGCATGTCAACCCTACTTTCTGCATCTTTTCTATCACACCTATCTTCATCTCATATGTTAGGTTTCATAATGAAATATTATAATTTATATACAAAAATACTTTATTTTTCCTCTGTAATTCACTTCACACATTGAATTCTTTCACAGGCACAAGGAATTATATCTATTAGGGAATAGAATATGAAATTCTGTCATATGCATGCATTTCTCAAAAGCATTAGCAATACAAGCTGAAGCAAAATTACAGTAATCAAGGATCAAAACAAGGCCTCAGACTTGTCTAGCTAGGAAGTATTGCCTCTATTGTGTGGGGCATAACATGTACATGCCAATCATAATACTTAATTATCTTGATCTCACCCAGTCATGCAACCCTATTGGTATTACAAAGACAATATTTATGTACTTGTACAAAAGTACATGCAAATATATTTAGGTTTTACACTTTCAGTTAAAATAATCTTTAGACACAACATTACCAATAAATATTAGAAAACATTTAAAGCAAGGTCTCAGTAAATGAAGATTGTATAGATTGTTTTCCTCTTGGTATTTAAATGTTAGTTATGGCGTAAGTCAAAACATTAATATCTTTATAAAGCAAAATATAAATATCAAGACAGAAGACCACAGTGTGGAAATGCAAGTGAATTCAACTCAGCAGCTTTATATAATGGATAGTTTTCTGGGGCAATAAAAAATTGAATACACATACACACATATATGTAATATATATATATATATATATATATATATATATATAGATATAGATATAGATAGAGAGATAGATAGATAGATAGATACACACATAAATATATACATGTATACACGTATGTATATGAGGAGAAAAATGTCATCTGTCAAGTTATAATCTGAAGAATTTAGAAAGATGCTTGAAACTGTATAGAAATATAGTCAGTCATAGCTTGAAGCTTAATTTTGCTAACAATGATGTATGATTGTTATATTTATGTGACTATGTGAGTTTTTTTTACCTTTGCAGTAAGAGCTCATACATACACATATTTGTGTATATAAGTATATATGTTTGCATATACCTGTGTAACTAGATATATAATTATTTTTATGTGTAACTCTGCTTTTACATGTGTATGTGAATATATATATATATATATATATATATGTTATGGGGGGGGGGGCAGTGGCAATAAAGCATATGTAAAAAGTATGAATGAAATTTGAGGCTGACGAGAGGAATGTCATTCAAACTCTCAACTGGCTTGATCAACAATATCAAGAATAACAACTGCAATAATCAATAGACATAAAGGAAATTATTTCCTAAGCTGTTCTGCAGCTCAGATAATCAATAGTGCATTATTTCAAGGATAGGCCCCCTCTTTATGGAAAAAGGTATTTTTCTTTTATGTTTTGTTTTTGTTGGTGTTTCTGCTGTTACCCTTTAGGAGGTATAAAATAAACCACAGGCTGTAATAATTAAAAAGAAAATAATAAAACACATTGTCATCATTCTCCACCTTCTCATTCACTTCCTCATCCTCCTCCTTATCATCATCATTGCCATCATCATCCTGATTGTGATGTTATTATTTGCAATGTTGTTGGAATTTTAGTCAGAATGAAAAGGAAAGCAATATTTACGTTGTGCACACCATTGTTGCAAGTGGACTGGTGTTGCATTTGTCATTGCTTCTCAAACCTTCCAGGCAAAACATACATGTATAGGAAGTGCAATAACAAAACCCATTAAAGGTGAACCTTGCCTAGATATGAAGATCACATTGCACTTGACAATAAGCATCACAACCAGACATGTGTTTGGATAATGTCTGTTGTGGTTCCTTAATACATATAGCACTTAGGTTTTCTCTTGTATAATGTTTATTTTGTTGTAAGGAGTGAAGATGAAGTTTGAGGCTTGTTTGGTCACGAAGAATGATGTAGTTTGTTGATTCAGTGGTTGATGGTAATGTTCAGGGATTGTAAAGATCTGTTTCTTACACAAAACAATATTACAAAATATTGAGCAGCCTCATGAGTGTCATTGAAAGTGGCTATTATATTATTGGGTGGATGGTCATAATCATTAGAGTGTTGGTCAAAATACCTTGTGGCATTTATTTACAGCCCTTTACATTCTGAGTTCAAATCCCACCGAGGTTGAGTTTGCCTTTCATTCTACTGGAGTCAATAAAATAAGTATCAGTCAAATACTAGGTTTGATATAATCGACTGTTCCCTTCCCACAAAATTAATGGCATTGTGCCTATATTACAAATTATTATGTTGGTCATCATATTTACAACAGTTTTATGCAAGTTTCTACTGCACCACCAGGTGCACCCTCAATGTTCGTGAGGTGTAGGCAGCATTGCTTCTTAGGGATGTAGAATTGTGTTTGTATGTACATCAGTTTTGCTTTGTTGTCGGACTTATTTTGTTGTTTCTGGTGTTATTTTAGTGTTTCACCTTTTGTGCTGAGTATGTGCAGTGTGAGTAGTGTTATTTTGTTGGGTTGTGTTTGTGTAGAGTATGTGCTGTGTGAGTTGCATTATATTATTGGGTGGTAATGAAGTAGAATGTGAGTTGTGTGGATTATTGGTGTTATAGTGTCAGGTATCAGTTATGTAAGTGTATTTGTTGTATTATTTTGTAGGGTGGTCATTGTGTAGAATATGCGTTCTGTGGGTTGTATCATATTGTTTGGCAGTGATTCAGTAGAATATATGTTATGTTGAGTTGTGTTATTTCATTTGGTGTTTATTGTATAGGGCAACCTTTCTCAAAGTGGTTTTAATAAAAATTTAGTAAAATTTTATTTTATAAAATAAAAATGATATTCATGATTTGGAAATAATTTCTATCTCCAAAGAAAACATTGAAATAATCTTCAAATATATGAAAACAAATTTAAAAAAAGATAAACAGAATTCAAGAAAGATAAAAAGAAAATAATGACAATATAGCAAACAGATACACTTGCAAGTTCTGACAGTCACAATCTGACACCTGAAAACGAAAATTTACACGACATACCCAAGAGTACTAGCAATATCAACAACGCAAACTTATGTGATATTAACAAAGGCACTAGCTCCTTTGCTAGCTCTACAAACTTAAGGGAGGTTTTAGACATGGGTCAAAAACAGTCAGAGAAAGAGGCATAAAATAGTCTGCCTATAATCACTGGTGATAATTTAAACATCCATATTAACTCAAGTATTCAGGAATGCAGTACACTATCATACACTTTGCAGTCTTCAAATATTAGCTGGTTTTTACAGCCATATCAGCCATATCAGCCTCTTCTGCAATATTTCTATTCTTCAGGTAGAAGATTATTTCTATTGAGAGTGTTGATATATTCTCTTACTTATTGCTGATATTACAATCTTGTTGAAGCTAGAAAGGTCTGTGACTGACCTGCATCTTTTAGGGTAAATCCCTCTCTATGGTTTTTGGTAAAATTGTTTTCTTTTTTTTTTGCATCAGCCACTCTGGTATTTGAGATGGGCACCTTATTATTTTATTAAAGCATTTGGCTATATTTTAGTGTAAGACATGTAGGTGTTTTATACAGAAATATTGGATTTTGTATAATCCAGGTGATTTTCATTTGTCTTTTCCTGGCATGGCTCCCATTATATTTTTGGCTGTGATGTCTTCCCATTTTTGTGGTGCCACATGATTTAATTTTTCTTTTGTTCTATACATTAATTCATTTGTTTTATGGGACTTTTCTACTTCCCATATTTTCCTCCAAACTGTTCCTACTTTTCTTTTACTTGGTAGATTCTCTACTTGTATTGTTTTGTTATTTATTTCCCTGTAAAGGCTTCGTTTATCTTGAAACATTTTATCTTGTTTGTTTGATTCATTTTTAAAATATCTGTATTCTCCATGATTTAGCTACATTTGTTGAATTAATATTTCTTTTGTGATTTTAATATCACCTTCGTTCCTAATTTTTACGTTGCTTTTTTTGTGAGGTGACATTTTTGTGTCTCTGTTTTGGATCTCACTTATTCTAGCTACATCCTTTCTTTTGTGATTTATCTCCTATTGAATCTTTTATTTTCAAAAAGGATCAAACTCGTTTGCTAGTTTTCCCCCTGCTGCTCAGATTATTACACATGCTGTAGCTTAGTGCTAAAGAAGGCCTGTATAACCTCTAAGTATATGGCTCTGGTCTATTTCTGTTTAACTAATTTATTTGTATTGTTGTTATTTTGATTTAGCAGCATTTGGTGAGATTCTGCCTCATTATGTGGTTCCTTTTGGTTAAGTTGCATTGCCAATTTGTTTCTGTGTTTATTTTCCGATTCCAAGGATTTTGGAAATTATGTTGCCATAATACAAGGTACAACGATAGATCTATAATGTTTACATTACTTTGATTAATTATGTCTAGTGTACTGGAAATGTTAAAACCTTTCTATTTTTTAAATAACTGAGGGAGACAGAGTGATTGTCACGAGTGATTGTCATCAGTGGTTGTGGAGTATACAACAAAAAACTTGCAATAAAATTAACATTAAAATCAACACCAAAACTCCGCCTTTGGTTATGAGAACAATACTATTAACAATCTCCTGTTTCAAAACAAATGAGGTCACAGGTGGTTTTTTCAAAACCTAAATTTCTTATTGACATAGCATTCATAATGGCAATTATTTTTTGTTTCAATCGCAACTGCAAGTTTGCTCTTCCTCTCAGTTTCTGTTGTTTTGATCTTATTTAATTTATTTTTTTCTTGTTAAATTGTTTTTCTTGATGAATTTTTCTGGAATCTTTGAAAGCTGCGTGTGTTCACTTAGATCCTTATGGGGTCAATAAAATAATGTACTAGTCAAGTACTGGAGTGGATAAAATTAATGATCCGTCAAGTACTAGGGTCAATATAATCGACTATCCCACAAATTTGAAGCCTTGCGCCTAAGTAAGAAATCATTATTATTATTATTGAATTGGCAGAATCATTGTGGTATTTGATTACAGCGCTTTATGTCATGAGTTCAAATCCCACTGAAGTTGACTTTACCTTTCATCCTTCCAGAGTCGATAAAATAAATGCTAGTCAAGTACTGGGATTGGTATAATCAACATTCCCATCCCCACAAATTTGTGGCCTTGTGCTTATCCTAGAAATCCTTATATTGGCAGAACTGTTAGTGTGTTAGACAAAATGTCTTGTAGTATTTAGTTACAATTCTATGTACTGAGTTCAAATCCCACCAAGGTTAACTTTGCCTTTCATCCTTCTGGGGTCAATAAACAAAGTACCAGTCCATTACTGGGGTCAATTTAATCGACTTACCCTCGCCTAAAATTTCTGGCCTTGTGCCAATATTAGAAAGAATTATTATTAGGGCAAAGCTTAACCAGGACAAGTCGGTGGGCTTGCAACTCGGCACCTGGAGAGGCAAGTCCATGCCGTCCAACAGC
>JAOPJM010000001.1:4906291-4917258 GCA_027124095.1 Muusoctopus leioderma
GAATAATATTCAAGTCGAATGGTCCATAGATGGAATGATATGCTTATCTCAGCCAAGATGGCAAATGGGAATCAATGACTAGAAGCTAGAGTCTAAAAAGTAAAATAATCTCCACCAAACACTTAAGTTAGATTTTTTTCTCCTCTCCCTTTTAAAACTTTTCTTTATGTTGAATTTATTTCCTAACTTCAACCATTTAATAACATTATTTCTTTCGAAACTATTCATAGATTCCTGCAGTAATTCAACAGCTTGAAAGAAAGGCTGATAATGAGATTTTAAGATTTTAGTGCATTAAGATATCCGTTGCTTTATGGATGTTGTCCTGTTTGAAGGAGATTAATCTGTCACTTATTCTTCCATCAAACATTTCAATAGTTTCAGAATAAATAAGAAACTTTCATTGCAAGACAAATATCTGAATATCTGGTAAGTGGTATTTCAGAAGAGATATAAGGAGATTTCTCCCTTTCTGTTTTTTATTTAATCTTTATGTTTCTTTTTCTTTTGAAGGGTTTTAGTTCTATCAAGTTACTCCGCAATGAATGCATGGGTGAATTATTTCAAAGATCCAAATATTTTAAATAAAATTTTAGATTAAGTGGTTTTATTTGAATAAATATAGTAAAGATTTGACAGTCGGGACACTCTTCTGTCCTTTCGAATACTAACCACCACTAAGTTACAAACTTCAGTAGCACATATTTTCAACTAGGTTAACTTAAGATGATAAGTAGAGCAATATGCTTTGTTTACTCATTACAATGCTATCACCATGATTTGAACTTTAAAGTTTTGTATCACTATCATTTGGCAAAAACAGTAACATGTCTAAAATAAAAAATAATTAAATGATCTTCAATTTCAGTTAGCAGTTTTTGAGATTATTATGATTTCTGACATTGGCACAAGGTCACATATTTTGAAGGTGGGTATAGTTGATTAAATCAACTCCAGTTCTTGACTGGTATTTTATTTTATCAACCCAAGAAGGATGAAAGGCAAAGTTGACCTTAGTGAGATTTGAACTCGGAACATAAAAGGCTGTAACTCAATACTGTAAGGCTTTTTGTCTGACACTCTGACAATCTACCACCCTTTGATATTAATATAGTAACAATAAATGATGTGTAGGTGTATCAAATGCTTAGCATTAATTAATCTGTTTATATACTACCATTTCTGATTTTCAAAATGTTACATTGTTTGATCTTGAGATGTTTGTGAAGAGTTATCTAATGAAACTTTGAAGTATCTAAATTATTCATCAGTTTTCCTTTTAAAATGTCAGTATCCATGACAGCATAATAAAGCCACTTAATACATATTTCCTTTCTGCAGAAATCTACTTATTAAACAGGACAAATTACATAAACAAATCATAAATTCAAAATACATTATATGTATGATAAAGAACCTTGATGTAAAAGCCTATCCATAATTCTACTAATATTTTTAAGTCTAAAGGAAAAGAAACACCACATGATAATTAATAACTAATTGGCTGCCTTGTGCCAATGTCAGAAATTAATAATTAATTGGTTATCAGTAAGAGAGCACATACCTGTAAAACACTTATATCAACTATTCATTCACATGATACCTGAATTTGGAGAGCCATGCATTCATAACTTTATAGAACAGGAGAAATGATTGAGAAGAATCAGAGTTCACAATCCATTATGGTTCAGATGAAAATGTACCAAATATAACTGAATGAAATAATGAAAACGGAAATAAATTAACACATGAGTTTGTAATTGTTGAATCCTATGTTTTGGGTAATGTGGAGTATCAAATGAACACCTTGTTCTTATGTGGTGTATTTAGAACAAGTTAGTCTGGTGGAGCCTATTTATCTCAAATGATACTCATAGCAAGATATGAACCCAGCACTGTAAGATAATAGTGTCCTATTGCTTATAGGACAGAGCTTGGCAGAGCTCATCCTGTAAGATGTACTTAATGCTAGATAATGAGATTAGTTTTTGTTAATTTCACAGTGATCCAGTAAGTATGACTTAACCATGATTCCTATTTATATTTACGTAAACTGGTTCCATTTAAGAGCTATTAGTCATTTCCAAGGACATAATACATTGCCAGTGATGTGATATGAATTGGTAACCTTTCAACCTGCTGTTCAACTTCCAAACACAATTGCCAGCTACAACTCCATGTGATACAGCTATTCAGTTAAGTATTTGTCTTGTCATTTTCCTTGGTAGAATTTGATTTCAATGAAATTTAGAAAGATTTTCAAAGACATTTGGTTATGAAACAGAAAATGAAAACCTATATAGTTCCACAAAATGTAGAACTATACAAGTTAATCTTCATCATCATCATAATCATCATCATCATCAACACCACCACCACCATCATCCCCATGATCATCATCATCATCATCATCATCATTATTATCATCGTCGTCATCATTGTCATCATCATCATCATCATTTTACGTCTGCCTTCTATGCAGGCATGAGTTGGATACGTGATTTCGGTTTGAGTCAGTTCTTATTCAGAGCCACCACACTCCGTGATGGGAGAAGCAGTAATAGGATGGTAGTGGAAGAGGAATGTGAAAAAGATAGTGGAAACTATACACTAGGCATTGGTAGAAGGTTGAATAGAAGATGTGTTTCAATAGTTCATGGAAGCAAAATAGAAGAAAAACTATGTAGACATGAGTCTTATAGATATATATCATTTAACGAGAATATGAGATAGCCTACAGAATTTCTCCCAAAGTGGAACAAGCTATCACTGTTCTCTTGATGTGATTATCTGAATTCTTGTGGGAATATTAATTTTTTTAACTAAAATCCTTGAAAAGGTATAAAATTTAGATGACTGGATAATAATTGATAGATAATATTTCTAGAGATTTTTGCACATTGATTTAAAAAAGATATATTAAATGTCATTTGTGAAAAAAAATGAAATTGTATAGAATAAAGAAAAATGTGACTTTCAAGGTTATCTTAGCCATATGGATTTATCTTAATTTATGTTGAAGACAGCTCATTCACTGACCACATTTTTCCCATGAACAGAGGCAATGTAGATAGAGAGAACACTTTAGACTGGCCGAGGACATAACAACCTCTCTAGTCCTATTGTCATCATAAAATGCACCCAGTACACCCTGTAAAGTGGTTGGTGTTAGGAAGGGCCGTAGAAACCATGCCAAAAAGTGGCATTGTTTCTTTGGCTGGATGCTCTAAGAGGGTAGTAACTCCGAATAAGAACTGACTCGGACGGTAAAGACCTGTCCAACCCATACCAGCAAGGAAAACAGATGTAGAATGGTGATGATGGTGATGATGATTATGATGATGATGATGATGTTGATAAGGATAATGATGATGACGATGACAATGACGACGATATTGACCTATAGAAGTTCAAAGTGAACATTAACCACATTGATCACCAGCCTGCTAGGACCTGGAAAGTTCAGGAGTACTGATCCTTCTCCTTTAGACTAATTATTACTAAAATAAACAACAGATAGACAAGTAAATCTGAGATTTCAAATATCAACTGAGAATCATACAGCTTTAGCTTTAGCTTTACTCTAGAATATATATTATCCAGAATAAGCATAGCATAGCATAGATTATTTGTAAATATACAGTAAGTTTATATTATCAGTGGTAGTCAACTACATAAAACAACAGAAAACAAAAATAAGTGCTAACTTTCAGTGAGAAGAGAAAATGTGAAGGCACACATCAGCTAATAATAATATGGTGCTATTTCAACAAAGAAGCATTCCATAGAGTGATATTGACAGAATATTTTTGTAGCATGATTATATTTCTGGTTTTAGTCCAGAAAAAAAAAAACTATAACTATAAACTGAGAGAATGTAATATCTGATAAGAGTATGCAAGAAAATATAATATTCAAAGTGTTTTGTCTCAAATGTATTATTTCAAACACGATGGTTGATTTCATAAGTAATGCGAACTATCCATTATTCATATTTTGTGTCTACAGATGAGAATTGATAAGCATATTTTCACCACTGATAAATTATATTACGTTTTGTAAGGAAAAAAAATAGCAAGTATTTTCCATCATTGTAAATAGAATAGGAACAAGTTTTCTTTTTTTTAGTTTGGTAGTTTTTTTTTTGTTATCCTAATAGCTGTACAATGGTTACTACTAACTTTCATTGTTTGCTATCTTTTATGGGTTTGTTATAGATATACAAAATGACTGATTATGTTGTATATGTACTTTGGCAATCTTTCCTCCATCTTTCTTATTTGCCTGGAAAATATTAGCTAACAAGAGCTGTTAGACCTGAACTTCCACTTATTTTTAGCATTTAAACAAAATATGATTGTTTTTTTAATTATATATACCTATTTTCATTTTTTTTTGTTGATGTTGTATGTGTCGATGTTATTTTTTTTTCTGATCAGCATGAATAGCCTTTGTATATCATTTGTTATATCTAATTTGTTTCATAGCAATTAGAGTCAACAAGGGCAGAGGTTTGAACAACTGAATAGATTAAGCCATCATTATTACTTCCATGGATCAAGTTTATGCTGATCTACTGCTAGAAAGTGTCATAAGTAGTTGTGTTGATAAGATGTCAGGATACCAACTAAATGGTTAATGGTTTCTATCCAATCATACGACTGTTGCAGTGTCCATAGACCAAGACACCTAATACTGAGTGGCACACTTCACATAATATTAAAAAAAAGTACTCTGGGCAGGTTTGTTTCATCAGTAAAAGGAGAAGAATGTTATATAATTAACAATTCTTTCATTAAGTTGCAATGTTACGTTCAAGTTCTATGACCATGTTTCAACCAGTTCTATGATTAGCACATCAAAGTGGGCTTGATATGTGTGTATACATCTAGAGAAGAAACCATTTCATGTTGGACTAAAGAAGAAGATTTAACTGAGTGATTATCTTATATATATTCTTGTTTAAATATTTTCAGTATTAATATAGCTAGTGGGTGGTGGATTAGCAGAATCATTAGAGCATCAGACAAAGTGCCTTGCAGTATTTAGTTACAGTCCTTTATATTATGAGTTCAAATCCTGCCGAGGTCAACTTTGCCTTCCATCCTTCTGGTGTAGATAAAATAAAGTACCAGTCAAGTACTGGAGTCGATTTAATTGATTATACCCTCTGCACAGATATGTTGCCTTGTGCAAATGTTAGAGATCAAGATTAATACAGCTAATAGTGGTAAGAAGAAGAAATGGTACAAGACTAGACTAGACAAAAGTATCAATTATGGTATATTTTTACACCACTTTATGTTCTGAGTTCCATTACCACCTGGTCAGCTTTGCTTTTCATCCTTTCATGGGTAATAAAATAAATACCACTAATATACTGGGGAAGATTAAATCGACTGCTTTTCAATCTGCCCTCCAAAATGTGTAGCCTTGTGTCCAATTTACGAAATGTTAATGTAGCTTTACATTTCATATGCAAGGGAATACACGAATATCAGTTACATCTTAGGGTTCTTAGATTAACAGAAATGGCAGGGTGACAGAAAATATGCCTTTTTGTATTTAGTTACATCTCTTAAAATTCTGATTTCAAATCTCACCAAGGTAAAATTTCCTTTTCATTCAAGGACTGGTGATGATTTGATCCACTGTTCCCACCCTCCAAATTTGTGGCTTTGCACCAATGTCAGAAAACATTATTTATCATTAGTACTGACACATCACCAAAGACTGAGACTTTGAAATATTTTATGTAGTATTTCTTGCAATAACTTTTCTCTGCAATAACTCATTCTCTGCAAGCCTATTTTTTTTTAAAGATAAAAACAAGTTGTTTTTTTATCTCTCATTCAGCAAGTATACGAAGACATTGCTAATGATGAAAGGTGTCAACTGCTCAATTTGATCGATATCAAGAATAAAGTATGTCAAAATCTAAACCATGTTGGTCATGGCGGGTTTGTGGATTTTATCCCCACCCAATACAACTGTCCCTATCAAGAATTAGGAACTAGCCTAGCACTACGCTATGAGACTGCTTAACTAGAGTCAATTTAGACTATTCAACAAACGACAACAACAACTATAATTACCAATATTGCTGTTGCTGCGGTTGCTGCTGTTGCTGCCACTACTGTCTGGCTATATTTGATCCAATATTTTAGCCTGCAGCCAAATTCCACAAGCTTTAGGCAATTCAGGATTGTTTTTATTGCAATAACATTGTGAAGTCCAAGAGGTTGTGTGGATAGGAATTCATATTCCATTACGAGAACCATGATGTGTCACTGAACAAGGGGCAGTTAATTCTACCATGCTCAGCCTCTGGCATGCTGTAAATTATGTACCAAAGGAAAACAGCTGGTTGGTGTGGAATGCTGAACTGAATGAATAAACTGACTACCAAAACAATGGTTCACAGTTTTTGAAATCACAGCTATTCATAACACAAACCCCTAAATCATAATCACATTCATAAATAGGGATTTCTTTTGACTGGGAACAAGGTCAAGTTTTGTTTGGGAGAATATGTAATCAATTGAAATGGCCCCAGCATTGTATTATACTGCTACTAATTTTATCAACCTCCCTCACTCAGGGATGAAAAGGTAACAGGATTTTGAACTCAGTATGTAAAGTATTTAGTCACCACCATAAATGCAATCGCCACCACCACGACCACTACCACCACAACCACTACCACCACGACCAACAACGTTAACAACAACAACAACACCCCCGCTGCCACCACCATCGCTGCCGCCAACACCACCACCAGCACCACCACCACCAACAACGACAACAGCAACAACAACAGCAGCAGCAGCAGCAGTAACAGCAACGAACAACAACAAGTCTACATGAACCAACAAAGAAGCTTCTATGTGGCTGCTCACCTTGCTACAAATAGCAGCCAAATCACTTTCAAATTACACCTTACCATCTTAAGAAAGGACACATTAGCTAGTATAACCCTAGATTTACAATGGATCACCTTTGATCATAAGTCTGATCACTCACAGCTGACCTGGGGCTAAACAACAACAAGTCAATGACTGAAGCTTTATGTGGTCACTATACCCGTTAGAAATACTAACCAAATTTCCCTTAAAACACACTCTGTCATCTTTAAAAAGGGAGGACACACTGCATACACCATGTCTCAACAAAAGACAGGATGATCCATCATAGATTTGCTAGATGAAGCCTGACAAGAGGTTAAACAACAAAAGTAACAACAAAACCAACAATAACAATAACAAAAACAAAAACAACAACACCACCAACAATAACAACAACTAAAACACCACAGGGGTGCTGCGATGTGACCACTTCTTTCTTGGACCCTTCAGGTAGCCAATACTAAACAAGAGAGAGAGAGAGAGAGAGAGAGAGAGAGAGAGAGAGAGAGAGAGAGAGCATGCGAGTGAGAGAGAAAGAGCACGTGAGAGAGAAAGAATTTTAGGGAGAGTGGAGGAAGTTGACCCCAGTACTTAACTAGTACTTTATATATCAACCCTGAAGGGTGAAAGGCAAAGTTAGCTTTGGCGGGATTTGAACTCAGAATGCAGAGAGTCAGAACAAATACCACAAGTCATTCAATCTGATGTTATAATGACTCTGCTAATTCACCTAGATATACAAAAGAATTAGATGGTTGCAGTTGGAATGCTTTGGTCAAAGGTCTGTTCAATCAGGGCTGACCTAGGGTTAAACAACAACAACACAAGGGAGCCTCTAAGTAGTCATTCGACCTGCAAGAAATAGCAGCCAAATCTCCTTTAAATCACATCCTCTCATCTTAAATAAGGAAAGGATATATTAGATAATGTAGTCCTACATACCATTCAAAAGATGGGATGGTCATGGCTGAAACAACTTTGATCATAGGTCTGCTGGATCAGGGCCGACCTGAGGTTTATTTTTTTTTATCAGTTAGTCAGGAGCAAAGGTAATGCCCATCACCCTTTCTCAAGGCCTCCGAGACTGGTGGGAGAGAGGGAGGAAGGTATCCTCAGACCGGAGACCTGGCCTGAATGCTTGAAACAGAGTCAACTCTGCTAAAAGCACTCAAGGGCCAGGTGGTGGTATTAAACCAGGCAATGGGTTAAGTCTACCAACCAAGTAAGCCATGGCAGGATTTGAACTCAAAGAACCAGGACCACAAAGCATCCCGTCCGACACTGGAACGATTCCACTAGTCCACCATTCTAGACTGGTTCCTTATTTATCTAATCCAAAATGATGAACGGTAAATTTGACCTCAGCGGGATTTGAACTCAGAGCACAGTGAGCCGGAAAGAATACAGCAAGGCATTTTATCCAATACACAAATAATTCTGCCAACAACAACAACAATAACAGGTATACATAAAGAGACTGGACAGTGCAGAGAGTGCAGCATATACAGACTACTGTCACACTGCATCCCAAATGATTAAACTCTGCATGTTGGAAAGTGCAATATAGTTGTTCTCAGCTCAGTGGAAGCATGGTGTATCTGGAATGAAGACGTCTGTGGATTGTGCCTAGTCATTTGGTTGACTACCTACATAACATAGGTATGCTTCATCAAGTCTGACCTAGTGTTATACAATAACAACACCAATATCTCTAACTCACCAACATAAACACCCACCATTACCAACAAAAACTTTTACAGCAGATGGCACCTCAGTTAACAAGGAAACTTCTACACGGTTATCAACCAGCTAGAAATAGTAACCAAATATCCCTCAAATCAAACCCTACTGTCTTTCAAAAGCAAAAAAAGGAAAAGATGCATTGAATACTGTAGTCCTAGATACACTGTATCTGAAAAAAAAACAAAACAAAGAGACAGGATGGTCATATCAGGAACCTCTTTGATCATAAGACTGCTCGATCACAGCTGACCTTGGGTTACACTACAACAACAACAAAACGACAACAAGACCCTTTGCATTCCTCTTCATCATCACTACCACAACCACAAAACCACCATTACCAACAATACTACCATGACTACCACCACCACCACTGCTTCTACTTCCTCAACCATCAGCATTTATTTCCCTTCTCTCTGCTTCCTTTTTTATTTTCATCCATTTTTTTAATTTTTTTTTTATACTCCTTCCATCCATAAATTTCAACTCAGCCTCATTCATTTCCTATTTGCTCTCCACTTCCTCCCCGCCCACTTCCTCATCCAGCCTTTTTTAAAAATTTTATTTCATTTTCAGCACCTTAAATGGTGACTCTTAAATTTGTATCCACCCTATTTTCTGCCACCCCATTTCACTCCACCACTTCACACATCCACCTCACACTCCCCCACTGCACTATAATTTCCCTCTGCCGCATTTCCTTCTTCCTTAATACAGCTGCCTTCATTCCTTTTTTACTGCCCCTTATAGCCCCCCACTTCATGCATCCTCCATCCTCATACTTTTACTCCATCTCCATTGCCCACCCTTCCTCTACTTTCATTCATGAAACAAACCAATGTGGTTGCTTGACCTGCTAGAAATAGCAGCCAAATTTCCCCTAAATGACAAAATGATACCCTACTCATCTTTAAAATAAGAGACACATTGGACAACACTGTCCTAGATGCAGTGCCTGAAATAAAGATGGAATGGTATGGCTGGAGTGCCTTTCATCATAGATCTGCTCATTCAGAGCTCACCCAGGGCTCAACAACAACCGTCATTCATCTATCCATTATCCCCTTATTTACTGCTATTCCCCCCCCCCACTACTACCCTCCAATTTTAACTTTTGTTTTAGCCACAAAGGGAGCCTTTATGGGGTCACTGGAGCTGCTAGAAAAAGCAACCAAATCTCCCCCAAATCATACCTTTCTATCTTGAAAAAAAAGGAAGAACACATTAGATAATGTAGTACTAGATTCAACATGACTGAAAGAAATGTGGGATAGTCACGGCTGGAAGGCCTTTCTTCATAGGTCTATCTCATCAAAGATGACCTGGGGTTAAACGACAACATCCTTACCATCATCATCATCATCACCAACATGGTGTAAGTCAACTCATGTCCAAGTACAATCACTTCTTATACACAGACGGTACTTCTCAAAGAGCAGTCACAACAGAGGAGACAACTGTGCTGGTCACTAGAGAATTGCTATTGCTCTCACCCTATGCTACACCTTCTGTGTGCCCTAACAAGTGAGGAAACTATGAAAGCTGCAGTATTTCATTGCTACAGATGCACATGATATCCCAATCACCACAATTGCAATGACCAACACTGAAATGTCCACTGTCTGTTTGTGGTTCTAAGAAGTACCTGTGTATGAAATGATTATAGTGAATGAAGTGTGCACAGACTGTTCAGCTAGACCAGCTTTCCTCCCAGTGGCCCAATATTGGTTGGGACAACCAAGCATAATGTCTTCATTATTATCATCACCCTCATGGCCAACATTATCATCAACAAGCTGGTAACAGGGCCTCCATGCAGTCACTCTACCAGGTAGAAGTAATAGTCAAGTTTCTAGCATCTTTAAAAAAATAAGACACATTGGATAATAGGATCATCACATGTAAAAAGCCTTCAATCCTATATCTTTGACTAAACAACAACAACAACAACAACAACAAACCTACATATTTCATTCTGTTACTCATCACCTTCAGTTCTTTTTGTACACATTTTCTCTTCATTCCTTCGCTACTTTGGATTCACTGTCTCTTCTTCCTCCGTCTCCTTTTTTATTGTCTCAAACTCATTTCCACTTATTTTGTCATTCCACTACTACTTTTTCCCAATCCTTTCCCTTGAAAGTGTCAATCTGCTAGAATTCCCTCCACAGACTCATTTTTCATGTATTTTTGGCAGTTTTCTCCATGAACAGAAATATATATATATATGTATTATACATATGTATATATATATATATATATATATATATATACATATATGTATATATACATATATATATATATACATATATATATATA
>JAOPJM010000001.1:4989390-5006157 GCA_027124095.1 Muusoctopus leioderma
ATATATATGTATGGAAGCAGCATGGCCGAATGGTTAAGAAGCTCGCTTCGCAATCACAAAGTCCCGGGTTCGATTTCACTGCGTGGCATCTTGGGAAAGTGTCTTTAATATTGTCTCAGGTCGACCCAAAGCCTTGTGAGTGAATCTGGTTAGACGGAAATTGTATAGATACTCGTCGGATGGATTGTACCTGTAATTCAAATGTCCATCCTTGTGACACTGTGTGTCACGCTGATTCAGCGTGAGGATTATGTTACGGGTACACGTGTCTGTGGAATACTCAGCCGCTTACACGTTAATTCAATGAGTAGGTCGTTCCATTGATCAAACAATGGAGCACTCATCGTCGAAACCGACGGAGAATCCATCATCATAATATATATATTATATTATATTATATTATATTATATCATATTATTACAAACACATAATATATATATATAAGTATATATTCATACCTCCCCCCCCCCTCCCTCAGCGTCTCTCTCTTTCACACACACTCACACAAACACACACTCTATCTCTCTCTCTCTCTCTCTCTCTCTCTCTCCGCCTCACTGCCTCTCTCAGACACACATGCATACGCACATATTTACGCAATTGCGTATGAGCAATTGTTCGAGAACACAACATGCATAAATGATCGATCTATATTGATCTCTAACAAAACATCTTTTTTTATACGCGTCTGAGTTAATATGATTGATCTATATTAATTCTTCACGATTCACTTATTGTTATCGATCGATCTGTCAGTTCGATCTTATGGTCAGTTTCTCCTCTTTGCTCTATGCCATGTAAGCCAGCAGTTGTCTTAACCTTCGATTCACAGTTGGTTTCATTGTTAAACCATTCACTAGCATTGATCGCCGATTTCTCACCCATATATTGCGTCATTATCACAACTATATAGTTATGTAATTGTCTGCATATAAACTTATACAGACCCACATTCACACGTACACACATACACACATACACGCCTACAGACGTGTGTGTATGCATAATTGTATATACTATATATATATATATATGTGCATATATGCACACACACACACACACACACACACACACCCACACACACACACACACACACATACACACACACACACACACACACACACAACTATATATACCACCTATTTATATTGGCTAGATAATACAGAGACTGGTAGATTGGAATCATTAACATGTTATTATATTGCCAGTCCAAAGTAAACAAGCTTTTGTTGTTGTTGGTGTTTATCCCCAGGTCAGCACTGATCAAACAGACTTATGATCAAAGGTATTCCAACCATCACCATCCTATCTCTTTTTTATATCAAGGACTACATTATTCAATGTCCCCCTTCTTTTTTAAGAGGGTGAGGTGTGATTTCAGGGTGATTTGGCTGATATTTCAAGCAGGTTCAACAATCCCATAGAGGATTTCTCGGCTCTCGGCAAGCTTTTGTATCAAGTTAAAATGCTTTTGTAAAATTTCTTCTGTGTAATATTGTGTAATGACACTCTATGGATAGTGAATGATTGAATATATGGCACAACACCATATACCATTATAACATGACCTCCCTGTCAGTTGTTGTCAATCTTTCCTGAACTTTTCATTTGATCTTCTCTGGCATCTATGATAGTCGTATTGGAGGAGAGAAAATCAATTTGGAAAAAATTGAAGTCTTTTCTTTGTACATTTTAAGAAATTGCTTTTCCATCAGCAATGTTGTTTGGTCTTTATGATAATTGGGGCTTTTAGGCATAAGTCTAATTACAAATACCAGATTTTTATCAAAGATTTTTGACTGGTATGTCATAGTTACATTTCTTCCATTGCTTGTCGGGAAATTCTTGAATAAGGAAATTAAAGTCAACTTCTTGGCAGTAGCAGCTAGCAACTTTTCTCCCACCTCTTAGACTCAAGGCTTTTTTCAGACAGAAGCAGTTTATTTTTCTTGCCACTGACCCTCTCTTTTGATTTTTATAGACTGTTCTACATATGGTCCTTAATAGAATATCTAGATTTCGTTTTTTTAAGCTTTTTATTTTATAAATCCAAATCTACGAATTTTATCAAGGGAATCTTTCCCTTGCTGCAAGAAGACAAATGTCTATTTTTTTTTATAATAGGTGCCATCAAGCCTAAAACTACAAAAACAATAACAAATCTAAATGTAAAAGAAGTTTGTATACAGATCTTACCAAAATTGAAATAAAGGAACAACACTAAGAAAAAGAAACAAAAGTAGAAATAAAGGAATGAAATTAGCATGAAAAAAATTCCAATTTTCAAAAGTCATATGACATTCTTAGTTATAATAAGAATGTTTTTCAGTATTTTAAATAATCAAGAATTTTGCACATGTTCCTTTTTTTAAATGGGAGATATGTAATTACATTGTTTTTGTATTTGTTTTGCAATATTCATGATGAAAAATCGTGTGTTGAAGCAGATACTGTTGTACTTTGGGAGGGTCATTTTGCTAATAAAAACATACGCACTGTTTGTATTTCACTTTTTTATGACAGAGTCATTAGTGCGTTGGACAGAATGCCTTGCAGTATTTGTTCTGGCTCACTGCATTGGGCGTTCAAATCCCATTTAGGTCAATCTTGCCTTTCATCTTTCCGGGGTCGATAAAATAAAGTACCAGTCAACTACTGGGGTTGTTGGCTTTGTGCCTATGGTAGACACAATTATTATCATTATTATCAATTAACTAGTTAACTGGTTAACTAATCAATTGTTTGATTAATTTTTTGATCAATCAATTAGTTGGTTTGTCAGAGTCCTTTCATTACATTCGCGACCTTATCAACAATGTGCCCTCATCGGTATCTCTCTGTGCTAATGTGCATGTCCTCTATGCTCCATTATATTTCCACAAACTATATAAATATCATATTATGAAAATAAACATTATACAATGGCAGTTTACTGTCATTTTCAGAGAAAGATTATTATGGTAACAAAATTTGCTCTTGAAGAATAGTCAAGCTACAATAGTGAATCTGTTCAATTCTGTTGTCATATGAGGTTTATTAAATCTAAAAGTGAATAAGAGGCTTATTTAGGTTACCTAATATCTGACAGAGTCTAATTATTCTTTAGGTTAACTAAAAACTTCAGGTTAACAAAAAGCTGAGATGACCTGCTTGAATTTAACTTACAAATAAAACTAATACCAAACATCTCATTATTTCCTAGTCAGCTTGGTTTTATCATTAAGTCATCCCTCTTGTAGTATCTAATGTACAATTCACTAGGCTAACTGAAGTGTCTCCTCGATGACACAACACAATACATGGGATGGAATACACACTCAAAATGCATGAGCTTAAAGGCCAATAGTTTGCCTACTCAGTCTTTAGAATTTATTTTGTCCCCTCCACCTTCTCCTCTCCTTATTACATTATTATAATTATTATTATTAATATTATTGTTGTTGTTGCTGCTGTTATTATTAATATTAGCAGATCATCCTCCCTTTCTACCTTCTCTTCATTGTCACCCCCCCACATCATCATTATCATCATCATCATCATCATCATCATCATCATCATCATCATCGTCGTCGTCATCATCATCATCATCATCATCATCATCATCATCTACATTGTTGTCCTGATCAGTTTAGCATTCAGTGTGGAGTGGATTAATCAGAGATGCAATATTTTTCAGTGTGTCTCGGTCCTACATCATTTTGTCTGGGAGGCCTAACATGATAATCAATACAATACTAAAATGATTAAAAAGTCAAAACAAGCAAGTAAAAATACAGATAACAACTAACTCATTACGGGTTTGCATTGCTAGCTATTTAGAAACTACAAGTTTACAATAATGGCTCTGTTAGGTCTTTGACAGAAAATGTCTGAACATTTACAAGGAAAGGCATTTTCTCATTTATCTTCTTTTGATGTACACTGAACCAAATTTAATTTAAAAGATGTCTGTCTCATTTGTCACCTTTACTTGACTGAATCTTGGTAATTTACGCCCACCACTACCACTACCACCGCCATCAAGAAAGTCTAGCATATGCCTATTGAATCAGTATCCAAATTTCTGTCTGACTCATTCATCTTCCAAAACTGAAGCAAGTAAATGCAATCTCACATTGAAAATAAAAGACACCTCTTAGGGGACATACATTCATATTTTCTCAATCCTCAGGCACAAGGCCTATTCATGCTGTGAGTCATCACACTGCCTTCATATTACCTAATAATTTCTGCCACTCAATTTATGCCAGCACGACTGGCCTTGTGTTATCTTAAATCATTAAAATACCAGCACCTTTGTAGCATGTTTAATTAGTCCATCAACATGGGGTCCCATTGGGTCATTGTTATGGTTTCTTAATGCATTAGTATTGTTCAGAACCCTGGAATTATTACAGTGTAAACCAAGTTAACTCCAAATTACATAGGATAGTTGATAAAGATTTCTAACTTAGGTTCAAGGACTCAAATTATTATCATCATCATCATCATCATCGTCGTCATTATTATTATTATTATTATTATTATTATTATTATTATTATTATTATTATTATTATTATTATTTTTATTATTATTATTATTATTGTTGTTGTTACTATTATTATCATTATAACTCATTACAACTCTATCGGAAGCATTTGTTGCTAATTATAAAAATATTTCCCATCTTTTCAAAAATGTTTTCTTAGGTCCACTACTTACCAGGAAGTGCAATATGTTTACTATGTTTTCCTTTAGAAGTGTAATAAATAGGAGTCAAAGGAATGAGAATTGTGACATTCGTGCATTTCTCAAGGCATATGGAAAATGAAGTTGCCTTAGTTGAGTATCGAAATTGAGTTACTGTCTCGGCTTACCGGAAGGTAATTGTTTGCTCAACGGTCTTGTAGGGCTGTAGTAGCCATCAGAAAAAAAGCTAATTCGTCTTAAATCGCATATTATATGATTATAACCAGCATGTTTTAATATTCGTATCTGTGCTTATCATTACGCTCTCAATACAATATAAGGATATCGAGCAACCGAGTTGCTCAAGACCAGATACTTGGGGGGGTATAATCGATTATATCAATCCCGGAATTTGATATAATACTTATTTGATCGACCTTTGAAGGATGAAAGTGAAGTTGATCTCAGTGGGACTTGAAGTTAGAACGTAAAGCCGTAACTATATACTGCAAATTATTTTGTCCGCTGCACCTCTCAATGTAAGTCTCATGGTTAATTTTTGTAGCGGTGGATTATAGATAACAGAATTGACTCTTTATATTGAAAGGTTGCGTTAACCAAGCGTGAGTGGTATGTGTTCTATGTTCTTAGATCAATGATTTGTTTGTTTATATGCACAATCGGCGTTAGGTTAAGTTGTTGTAATAACCTACCACATGAACATGAATTTAAACTTTATCACAGCCATTTTGTAGTGCCCCTACGCAAGTCACATGTCTTTGTTGGTCTCACTTTAGTTAGGTAACAGCATATTAGACTCATACTTCACAGTTAAATCGTTACTGGTAGGAATGATATTCAGCTGTAAAAACAATTGCTCTAACGATATACAAATAGCCAAATTAACAAAAATCTATTTCATTCATTTTAGCAAGGAATATAAATGTAAAATAGGCATTGACATAGGTGTTTTTTTGTTTTTGCTTTTCCTTGGTTACAAGCTTTCATACTTCCAAACAATGCGCTCCAGGGTTGGATCGTATCATCCTTAAACAACGTGCGTCACAGCTAGTTCTTATCCTCCTTAAAAAGTACTCTCCAGTGCTAGCTTCTGTCCTCGTCAATCGTTCTCTCTCCACAAGCATCTATAGAAATCTATGGAAACACACTACAGTGCCACTCATTCCCAAGGAAGGCAACCTCCCATCCCTGTCAACTACCTACCTATCACATTCACTTCCAACATCTGAAAGGTTACGGAAACAGTTGTAAAAAATCATCTCATTTATCACCTTCAGCTTTTTCTCTTTTCAGTGACCACCACTACGGTTTCAATGGAAGCAGATCTACCGGAGATTTGCACTCCTACGTCACGCACCAATGTCGTCTCGCCGTTGAGAACTTCAGCGAAAGCAATGCTGTTGGCCTTGATTATCAGCAAAACCTTCGATTGTGTCTGGCATAATAACCTCCTAGCTATGCTACGTGGTGATTGGTTCCACCCTTTTATCTCATGGTTTGAAACTTTCCAGTCATACCTCGCCATTGCAGTGTGTGCTAACGGGATTCTCTCCGACCCATATTTTATCAAGTCTAGAGTACTCCAAGGTCTAATTATGTCTTCCACGCTCTTCTGTATATTAAAAAAATGTCTCACCATTGCATCTAATAAAACACATTCCTATACAGACGGTAATAAATTATACTCCTTCTTAACCTTCGACAGACAGGAGTCATTCACGTGCAACCAAGCACTATTTGGAATACTTCGATGAACAAAGACCTAGAAAATACTCGTCAATAGAACATGACAACCTCGTCCTGTTAAACAGCTTAAAGACACAGGCGTTAGACATATCAACGATACAGTATTGTACTGCACCCTATATACATATGAGCAAAACATAATGAAAGCTGTAAACGTCTCTCGAATTAATAATCTCTAGTAATCTCTCACAGTGTTCTCATATATATATATATATATATATATATATATGTAACATTTCCAATACTAAACTTCCTTTTCAGGACCAGAAAATATTTCAGCCTTCATAAGTTGTTGACACTCGAGTAAAGCTCGAGTAATATACACATTGGAGTACTGCTTCTTCGCACAAACATCCGTGCCAACAATCAGCTGAGATTTCTGTGGTTTATATTCTGTTAGCGGTAATTTGTATTGCCTCAGTAACTTAGACACATCGGCAAGATACTTAGCGGTTAAATCCACCTAGATCTAACAGGTACCTTAAGGTGGCATAATTTACCACGTTAATTTGCGGTAGAATTAAAAACCTGAGTGACTAATTGGCCAGTAACGCTAAGTTTAATTCTGGCCGCGGCCATAAGAAAATTTACCTGTGTATAATGGTGATGTGATATCCAAAGGAATGTATGTTAGTTTGCCTTTTTTATTCACTTAGCACTACATAAACCGTAGATATACACCGGGCCAGTGGAATGTAGAATTTTGGAAAGATACTTACATCATTCTACAGAAAGGAATTGGCAATAGGGTTCAGTCAGTAAAGCAACGAGATATACAGTTTTGTCTCAAAACCCATCAGTGTCAACATTATTTGTTCGTCTTTTCCTTAAAATAAACAGCAGTCAACTGCTGGTGTTGATTCAAGCGACTATATCCACCCCACTCACCTGAAGGTGTGTCCTTATGACAAAATGTTAGAAATCATTATTAAAGCACTCAGAGTGGCTAATGTATGTGGGGGAGGATAATATCGTGCAAAATTGAATCCACGACCTGGTTACTTATCCCAGTTGTAGCTATTTCACTTCAGCTTCATTAATTTCATTAATGATTTTGAAAAAGACCTACATCCTACATCCTATATCCTATAACCTACATCCTACACCCTACATCCTATAACCTTGTTTTTTGTCTTGCAGAAATGTTTTAAAAAATGATCGCGGAAAGCCTAGAATAGGATATCTGACAGACAGTCGAAACAACAGTAAAATCAGTGATTTTTATTTTGACATCTATGCAGCAATGTTCCCTTGACCAATGTTTCCATATAGCGAAATTTCCGTCTACCTAGCTGTAAGCTAGGTAGACGGACATTTCCACCATCTGGGTGCCTTTAGCGGAGTTCACTCTGTTACAAGCATTGGGACCGGGTCTCCGGACATTATAACTCTCATGAATTGTAGGCATTCGTTTACGAGGCCCTCTCTTAAATACCATCAGGGATTAAGGGACGCTATCACCAATATACAAAGTACGAGAATAAAAAATATATATTTCAACAGAGTCAAAGAAATATTAAAATCTCATCTCAATAGCAAGTGCACTATCTGAGCCATCTACACAGTTACGGTGCCAGTTATAACATATGGCTCTGTGGTATTAGATTGGATCGTGACAGAACTAAATTCCGTAGACTGTAAATTGAGAAATCTATTGAAAAGATAAAGCACCACATACTACATAATAAGTCTGACACCCAATGGCTGCTCATCCTTAGAAGAGAGAGTGGTAGGGGACTATTGAGCATCAGGGAGCAGTATAAGAATGCAGTCATTAATGTTACTCACTATCTTTCTAACTCACAATAAGGCCAGATATGTGCCCTTGTTAACTATGATAAAAAAGGTAGCAAATCCTTAATGACCGCAGCAACAAAATTTTCATAAAAATGTTGATTAGACTTCAAAGAGCTAAAGTCTGAAACTAAAGCAACAGAAAAATCGGAAATATTGATGGCACATAGGTCAACCATGATGAACAACCATAAAGGCATGCCTTTATATGGTCAATATTTTCGCGAACTGGATGTCCCATATATAAATGTAAAAAAAAATCTCCTGCCTGCATGCAAAAATTCAACCCGAATGAGGCAACAGAAGCAACAACATTTGTGATACAGAAACTGGCCATCACCACTAGATACATTGAAAGGAATATCCACAACTACAATATAGATGACAAATATTGATTGTGCCGAGCATTTCCTGAGACAATACACCACATTGTAGCAGGGTGTCTAATACTAGCTCCGAGAAAATATACTTGGCCACACAATAACGTAGCGAAGCTGTTCTACATATGTTTAGCTACCAAACTTCCAAACAGCTTCAAGAAAATCTCTATACTATGGAACCTAAACACAGAGACACATCACCAGATGGCACATAACAAGCCTATAATAATTTTTCATGACAAAAATTAAAATAGCGTTCTAATTATTTACATAGCAATACCAAATGACTATAATGTCGTCCACAACCGAAATGAGAAGCTAAAGAATTACACCGACCTAGCAGTTGAACTAAAAACGTTGCGGCAGTTAAGGAATGTGTCTATCATTCCATCTGTAATTAGAACAAGCTGAGTGATACACAACCATTTTTATAAGGGACATTGGCAAATTACCTATATGGATAGATATAGGGCATCTTTTAGAAAATAGTAATACTAAGATCTGTAAATATTGTTACGGCATTCACACAGCATTTGTAAATCTTGAACAATTTTATTAACCATGTACCTAATTATCAACCTCATTCGGGTTAACTTTAAACGTATTTCTTAATCTTGAACATTCTCGTTAACATTGAACATTCTTGTCAGCCCTAAATACTTCTATTCATGTATTCCATTGAACATTTTTGATAGCATTGAAACTTTTGAATATTGTTTGTTAACCATGAACATTTTCGTTAATCATGATCATGTTCAGGTTCCATAGTATTTTTAAATTGTCATTTTCAGCACAAAGATTTTTCTTGAAGCAGTTGCAACTTATAGTTGTAGGAATGCAAGGCGTATCTAAAGGAGTTCTGTTACGTTATTGTGCTGTTTCCAAGTATAATTTGTCAGAACTAGCGGGGGATATCCTGATGCGATGTGGTGTATTGTTTAAAAATGTATACAACACAGGCGACATTTGTCATCTCCATTGTAACAATTGTGTTTATACATTTCAATATATATATATATATATATATATATAGTGGTGATGGTCTTTTTCTGTATCGCGAATGTTGTTGCTTCTGTTGACACATTCAGGCCGGATTTGTGCATCTAGTCTTTTATTTATATGCATGGGGCATCACTTCCTGGAAATATTGGCCATGTAAAGGTTATCTTTACGGTTGTTAACCATGGTTGACTTATGTACATTCAGCATGTCCGTTTTTGCTGCTGCTTTAGGTTTAGACTTTAATCCGAAGTGTAATCCAGTTTCTTGTGAGAATTTGTTACTGTGGATATAATCAACTTGCTAACATTTATATGGTCATATTCAAAAAGGGCGCAATCAGGCCTTCTTGTGAGTTGGAAAGGTGGTGGGCAACATTGATGACTGCCTTCTTGTATTGCTCCTTGACGCTCAATAATCCCCACCTTCCTCTCATTTAGGGATTTACAACTGTTGGGTGTCAGACTTATTAGGTAGTATGTGGTGTTCTTTTAGAAAGATTTATGATTATTTTTCATTATTAATATCATCGGATTGGCTGAATCGTTAACGCGTCGGACAGAATGCCTTACAGTATTCTTTCCGGCCCACTACGCACTGCAAACCCTGCAAAGGCCAGCTTTGCCTTTCAACCATCTAGGGTCGATAAACAAAGTACCAGTCAAGTACTGGGGTCGATTTAATCGACTTACCTCTCCCCTAAAATTTCTGGCCTTGTGCCAATATTAGAAAGAATTATTATTATTATTAATTCATGCCTTCAAAGTCTTTCCAATTAATTATATATTCCCTTACAAAATTTGGCCTTCTGCCTAGTCAAAAGCAATCATTATAAGTACCAGTCAAGTACTGGGGTTGATATATTTGACAGTTCCCTCCTCGCAAAATCTGGCCTTGTGCCTATGTAAGAAATTATTATTATTATTATTATTATTATCACCATCATTGAGGGTGGTGGATAGACAGAATCGTCAGAGCGTCGGACAAAATGCCTTGCGGTATTTGTTCTGACTCTTACGTTCTAAGTTCAAATCCCACTTAGGTCAGCTTTGTCTTTTGTCTTTCCGTGATCGATAAACTAAGTTCCAGTCATGTACTGGGATTGTTAGAAACAATTGTTATTATCATTCAGGGTTGACTTTTCCTTTCATTTGTCTAGGAATCGATAACGTAAGTATCAGTCATATACTGAAGGCGATTCAAATAGCTGTACTCCTTCCATTACAAACTTTGTGGTTTTGTGCCTATGTAAGAAATATTATTTTATAAATAAAAATATAAACAAAACCCCCCCCCCACTTAGAAATGGTTGAGAGATTGGCAATTATTGATTGCATTGAGTTTAGAGAGATAGTCTATGAGTATCTTTGAGTAGCAAGAAGTTTCTGGGGGGAAAAATAAACTGTAAATTTTTCAGGAAAAATAGGGGAAAAAAAGAAGAAAAATGAAAACAAAACCAATAACTATTGTCATTTGCAATGTCTTTTTATTCTGGCATTTAAATAAATACGAAAAGAAGAAAAAGAATACTTTTTATTCTAATGGGCCTAATAACAGTTAAAGGAGCACTTGGAAGTGAATTAATAGACATTATTTCCTGGAATGTGGCACACGCAAATCCAAATACCCAGTCTTCAGTGATGTGACAGTGCTAATAGTAATACTGGCCACATAGCATATGTGCAGTCCACCACCTCTTTGCCATTCTCATGACTTACTCATATTCACCCTGGCAATGACATATGATTGACTGACACTCTTTGGTGTGGGGAGATGTTTTAGTCAGCTAACTATTAACACTGAGTGTTCTGTATTATTATTCTGCTCTACAGTGTAGAGTCTACACCATAGTTATGTCAATGTTTAAGCCTTTTGTATTTTGTGGGTTTTCAAACAGGATCAGAATCATTAAAGCGTTGGGAAAAATGCCTTGTGGTAATTGTTCCAGCTCTTTACATTCTGAGTTCAAATCCTGCCGAGGTCAATGTTGCCTTACATCCTTTCGGGGCCGATAAATAAAGTACCAGTCAAGTTGATATACTCGATTGCTCCCCTCCTCCCAAAATTTCTGGCCTTGTGCTTATGTTAGAAACCATTATAATACAGTAGCGTAGGTTGTGAAATGGTGTGTACTGAAGCTTACAATACAATGGTGTAGTCTGGGTAGTGAAATAATAATGTGTATCGAATATTATGATACAGTGGTGCAGTGTGGGTAGTGAAACAGGGTGTACTAAATAATATAATGCAGTGTTATAGTGTAGATAGTGAAACAGTGTACAAGGAATTATAATAGTGTTGTAGTATAGATGGTAAAATAGGGTGTACAGTACATTATTACATTATAATAGTGGTGTATAGTGTAGGTATTGTTTTATAAACTTCACAAGGTAAATAATACTTTGTTTATAAACAGTGCAAAATATGTGAAATACACACTCTGAATATAAACACTGCTAGTTTTAGTATAACCATGGTTGTTGATAGAAACACTAGCAGTGCCTCTACACCTTTTCAAGGTCAAATTAATACAAACTTGAAGCTAATTGAAATAATCTCGAAGCAAATTAAAACAATCTCAAAGCAAATTAAAACAATCTCAAAGCAAATTATAACAATCCCGAAGCAAATTAAAACAAACTCGAAGCAAATTAAATATTTAATTAATTTTTTAATTAAATAATGTCATCAAACCTTATATCTGATGAATTTATCTAACAAGTAATTAAAGTGTAGTTTAAAGTGAAATGTACCTGATTTATTTATATCTGTAAAATCCGAATGATTTTTATTTGTAAATACTTTTGGTTAAAATCCAGAAAGCGAAAGAAAATGATTACATAAGATAAAGTACTCATACATTTCAAGTTAAAATGATTCAATCAAATGCATGTCCACACAAACAACATTTCCACATACTGAATTTTTAAAGTTCTTACTAACCAACAGGCATACGAGTTTCAAGTGCAGACTTCTTGTATAGGCCCTGCTTGCTTCCCTGTTGAACACCTCATGAAATACCAGTACATGTAGCTTGAGACAAACTATTGTTGCTTTGAGACTTAATTTCGTCATCCATGAGTAAACACAGCATCGAAGGCCTAAGTCCAATGATGAAATGAATTCATATTTGAAATGAATCAGTGGAAGTTCAAGCAATTCAAAACATATACTATTTAATTTGTTTCAAGACAACTATTACACCCATACCACTGCTAATATGTTGCCATCACATCTCTCTGCCTTTCCTCCTCCCCTACCACCCATTCACTGCTTCCTTCTTCCCCCTCGTACCCTTTCCCTCCCATCGTCTTGTCCCCCCCCCCCCCTCCATTCACACACTTGGTCACATCTGCCTTCATGAACAGATACTATGTAGAGTAGAGAACACCCTAGCCTTGCAAGAGACAAGGCATCCTCTCGAGTATTGGTGCCATGATAAAATACACCCAGTACACTCTGTAAAGTGGTTGGTGATCAAACGGATACAACATAGGGTAGAGAGGGCTCTTTCGTGGTGTTTTCGGACACAACAACCTCTCTAGTGCATAATAAAATGCACCCAGTACACTCTGTAAAGTGGTTGGTGGTAGGAAGGGCATCCAGCCATAGAAACCATGCCAAACGAAATGTGATCTGACCCCTCTAGGGGAGTGCTGTTTCTGAATGAGAACTGAAATCACCCGTCCAACCCATGCTAGCATGGAAAGTGGATGTAAAACGATGATGATTGTTTTAATTTGCTTTGAGATTGTTTTAATTTGCTTCAAGGTTATTTTAATTCATTTCGAGGTTATTTTAATTTGTTTTGAAACTATTTTAATTTGCTTCAAGATTGTTTTTAATTTTGCTTCGAGTTTATTTTAATTTGCTTTGAGTTTATCTTAATTTCACCATGAAAATGTATAGTATTGTTTGTCATATATAAGCAAGTACCACTAGTTTCGTACAAACTTACTGTTATATTAAACTAGATTATCACACTTAGCATTTAAATTCTTCCCTGCAGAAAGTCAAACTTATGCCTTCCAATAGTTTCTTCCCATTATCCATATATGTTCAACCCTTTCTCTCAGTCATGTCTTCTGAATATTTTTCTCTCTATTATATGTAGTCAAATATTGTAAGACAGACTATCAGGGACAACATTCTTGCTATAATTTGTCTTCAAATGTTGGCTGTTAGATTCTGTATTGGATCTTTTTGTTGATGATATATAATATATCCCTAAAGTTCTCAACAAATTCTTTGAAACCAGATCTTGAAAGAAATATTTTAGTGAACGAAAAAATAAAATGTTTCATATTAGTCCATATTTCTTTTTGCTTTATCTTTTCTTTGTATTTTGTAAAATATACGAAATGATGGCTCTTGCATCTATTGAAAGTTGAGGATGACTATATTTGCTAGAGAATGAGAAATTGATGGTATTTATTTTTGTTCTTATGCTATTGTCTTAAAACTGCAGTATGGGCCTACAATCTGAATGTGACCCCTCACATAAATTAGATCTGAGCTAAGTATGCTGTAACTATTTAACCTTAATTGGACCACCTGTATTCAATACCACTCCTAGATCTATCCAGCAGCTAATAAAATCAAAGCCTCTACACCCTAGATTTCATCATTTTAACATCCATCCTTCTATACTGGTCTGGGTTTGACAGATCATCAGTACAACATATCTCAATTGTTTTTGAACTTAAATTATCTTCTGTATTTTTTTTTTCTAAGACTATTTTTCTCATCTTCAATGTTTTGCTGACACAAAGTTTTGATTGGTATTCTCTTTATTATACCTGAGTATTTTTGCTCATCAAGAGTTCCAAGATAAATATAGTGTGGTCCTTTGAGATTGAGCTTGAAAAGTTTTCTTTATTTTATATTATTTACCCTAATAGAGAGGTGGGTGACTGAATTGATAGAACATCGGACAAAGTGCCTTGTGATATTTAGGTACATCATTTTATGTTTTCTGTTAAAATCTCGCCACGGTCAACTTTGCCGTTCATCCTTCTGGAGAGGGGGGGGGGTCAATAATATAAGTACCAGTCAAATACATGGGTATTTCTAATAGACTTTCGCTTTTTACGTCCGTTTTTCCATGCTAGCATGGGTTGGACGGAGAGAGTTATTGAGGCAGAATTTTTACAGTCGGATGCTCTTCCTGTCACCAACACTGATCACCAAACGGCCGGACGTATATTTTATGAGGAAACACAACAAACACTCACCGTATATATATATATATATGGATTGGTGAATGTTTGTGTTTACAAACATGGAAAAAAAGTACTCAATACATCAAGAAGAGTGTGTATAATTTATTAGAAGTTGAAGGTTCTTGAATCATAACTGAGTTTCATGTTACTGATTATTGAAATGATTATATATTACTCCGAATTTTCCGTTTCCTCATAGCATGAGAAATGAAAACAGGAAATTCAGAGTAGCAATGGAGGGAAGCAAGTATGAGAAATAAATTTTTTTAAATTAATTCCTAATTTATTGAAAAGGTGGCAATTTGGCAGAGTGATTGGAGCATTGGTTAGAATGCTTTGCGGTATTCATTCCGGCTCTCTGCACACTGAGTTCAAATCCTGCAGAGGTCAACTTTACCTTTCATCCCTTCAGGGTCAATAAATAAAGTACCAGTCCAGTACTGGGGTCGATTCTTCTCTCTCTCTCTCTATGGAAGAAATTGGCTGTGGTCAGGCCCTAGAGAGGGGATGGGCACCACCAGGTTTAAATAAATGCCCAAGAAACGCTGTATGTTATGATGGTGCCCCTACAACTCCACTGGGAGTTAAGGGCTCAGAATTGGGAATTTATTGAAATTATTTCATTTTTTTCTTTGTGAGTTGCTAATGAATGCCAGTACATTTTGTTTTGTTTCCCCAACTAAGAGGAGAATATCATCAATTCATTAAGAACTTTTAGCATAAGTCATTCAGTACATCCATACATTGATTTACTAAATATGTACACAGCTTCTTTCATCTGACTTTGTTTTTTTTTTCATTTCACATACACGATTTGCATTGAAGAGTAACTGAGATTGTGTGATATGCATGACTTTTTCAGTGGTATTAGTAACCTTAGTGAAGTGAAATAGCTTCAACCTGGAAACAAAACTGGGTCATAGGTTTGGCCCAACAGAAGCCTATCTCTACAACAATCACCTAAACACATCAGTAATCTAACCACATATCCTTGTATAGTAGCAGTATTTAAGTATGCCACAGATAAAGTGACATAGTATTAACTATAGAACCATGTAGCCCCATGTAGTATGAAAATGTAACACTGAAACACCAATCTATTCAATGTCAATCAGTAGGAAGCTTGGTTTTCATAAAGAAATTTATCTGTTTAAACACTGTATGAAGCACATGGGTTTATTTTAAACTAGGTTTCTGTTTACGAAAATTGTAGAAAGCTGGCATTTCCTGTTGAAATTTATTGCCCATCTTCCCATCATACAGTGATTTCTTTGCTCCCTTTCTATCCCATCCCTCATTCCTTCCTTCCTTCCTTTAACACTATATTTGTGATTCCTTACTTCTTGTTGCTTTGTTTGGAACTACATAATATTCTTCTTCCACTCTGTCCAAGCCAAGCCAAGCCACGATTGTTCATTTGACCAAATAAATTCCAATTTAGCCAACACGAACAGAAGAACAGTGTGGAGTATATAAATTAGATGAAGAATAAGTCAAGTTTATTTTTAGCTGATTTACAAATACTTCCATGGAGGTCAGTAGCAGTCTCTTCACACACAACTACTACTACCACCACCACCACTAATACTACCACTATCACCACCACCACTACTGCAACAACTACTACTACTATCACCACCACCACCAATACTGTTGCAACAACAACTACTACCACTACTATTGTCTTTGTTGTAATAGGCATTTTAATCTTCATTAACTTAGAAAGCTTCACAGGTTTGGATTTTCTCCATTATACTGTCAACAATAAACTGACTGGAACTGGAAGGTTTTCAGTTAACCCTTTTGATACCAAACCGCCTGAAACCGCCCTTGGTTCTATGATAAAAAACCATCTGTTTTAAAGTGTTCATATTTAAATTTAAACCTTCCATTATAACTTTATGTAAGAACTTTTTGTTAAGTTATGTTCCAAACA
>JAOPJM010000001.1:5363168-5375754 GCA_027124095.1 Muusoctopus leioderma
GACCGTAAAAATTCTGCCTCAATAACTCTCTCCGTCCAACCCATGCTAGCATGGAAAAACGGACGTAAAATGCGATGATGATGATGTGTAATTGATTAATTGATTTGAAGGTTTAGACCCTTATCTTTCTTGGCTCTATTGGAAAGTCAATTTCTCTTACAATTATATTATAGCTATCATTGCCATAGTTTTTAGCTGTTTGTTTCCTTCCATATTCTTAAAGAAGGTGAATTTGTGCAAACTATAGACTAGTTTAGAAAGGTGTAATGGTATTATGCCTACTGAACTTGACACGTTATCAAATGAATAATTCAAAATTAATTAGCTAGGCAGCAAGTAATACTAATAAATAGTACGTTAACATTCTAGTGGTACATATACAGCCATAATGATACACAAACACATAGGTATTATGATACAAACATACAAACACAAGCATTATAGTACACAAAAGTATTATGATACAAATAGAAGTATTGTGGTATACAGAGGTATCAAAGTACACAGAGACTTAGGGCAAAAACAAAGAGCAATACAGAAACATCACCACATACACACTAATACCATAGCACTCCTATACACATCTCACACACATATACACTGATATCACCACACATGCACACAAACACATATATACACACTCTAACACTGATATCAACAATCACTCCCACATCGAGCCAATGAGGGAATCTCTATGTCGTCGTTTAACTTGCTAGAAATACCAGCCAATTCTCCCTCAAATCACACCCCAGTGTCTTAGAAACATTGAATAATGTAATACTAGATACATTATAACTGGGAAAAAGATGAGATGGTCATGTCTGGAATGCCTTTGATCATAGGTTTGCTCAATGAGGGCTGATCTGGAGCTAAACAACAATAACAGCTACAACACCTGTCACTTACACAGATATCAGTATAGGCGCACGCACATGCACACACACATACACACACTCATACACTCACACACACAGACAGAGACACACACGCACACATGCACACGCACACATGCACACATACACGCACACGCACACACACGCACACACACACACGCACACACAGACATACATACATACATATATATATATAGCTGGGAAGATAATGTATGTACATTTACGAATCTATCTTTTTGGCTTCTACAGGTCTATGAGGTGGACTGTTTTCTCGCTTGTACTTGGCTACTGTGGAGACTGGCTTGATGTCAGGTTGTCATTATGGATAATATATCGCCGTTCCACATATAGTGTTGAATGTTGACACACACGGGCGGACAGCCAGTTTTTGTTTACCTTGTACCTGTGCGATTCCACTCTGTCAATTATACTATATATATATATATATATATACACACACATATACACACATATATATATATGATGGGCTTCCACACAATTTCCATCTACCAAATTCACTCACAAGGCATTGGTCGGCTCGAGGCTATAGTAGAAGACACTTGCTCAATGTGTCACAAAGTGAGACTTAACCTGAAACCATGTGGTTGCGAAGCAAACTTCTTAACCACACAGCCATGCCTGTGCCTATTGATGTTTGCATGTGTGAAATTAAGAATAAAGCCAGAGAGAGATGAAGATGAAAAGAGAGAAAGAAGGAAGATTTATATGAATGTTGTTTGAAACATTATTGTAATTACAATCTAAATGTAGACTGGAAAACCTACTATCCAACTAATCCTGTAGGTAGCCAATGAAAATGGGTGCCATGTTGAGAATATTAAAAGAATCAGAACTGTGCAATCAACTGGATCATAAATCAGCACTAATGTTTGCCAAAGTGATTTCAGTTCTTCACATCGGTGCCTACTTCAATTTTTCTTCAATTATTACTCACAGCCAGCAACACTAACCCCATCATCACCAACAATATGTTCGAATTTGTGTTACTCAATGTACGTCTCTCCCAGAAGACCATATTTTCAATATGCGCTACTTCTTCTGAAGCTGATCCATATGAGATGAGTCTTCATGGTTAGATAGCCATAACTGTGTTAATCTTCCCATTATTGAATTCAGTGCCTGCTCATAAGCAGTGACACAATGTTATCATCATCCTACTTTTCTGTTTACAAATGTAACTCAGCTGTTCATTATCAATACAACTGTGTATTTCCATTTCATTTAATTTTATCACTTTTCTCATTTCACTCTTTACTCTTGTTTGATAAATCTCATTTCTAGTTTTCTATTTTAATTCTCTTCTCTTCTATCTCTTAAGCTCTACAATCCATTCTATTGCTACACTTACAATACATTTCTTTTTTTTTCCCCCCTTGTCTTTCCAATATTCTTATCCACTCTTAAGATTTCTTCCTGAAGTACAATGTTAGATATCTTTGGCTATTTGGCTCCTTTCTATTTTTTTTATCACTTTAACTCAATAGATATTTTTTAAGTCTGTGTTTTTCTTTGTTTCTTTATTCTCTTTTATTTTTTATCTTTTCAATTCAGTAGTTTCAGGTGCCTTTATTCCATTCTTGGTCTTTTCTACATGGTTTCCCCTACTTTCAAATTTACTTGTTTTGTTTGTTTTGGTTCCATTAAAAGTTAATTCCTGTTCCTATTTAGTGAGGCTTCTTTTAGTTTAGGCAATTCTTTTTTATGTTAACTTAATCAATAAGTCATTCCTTTGCCAAAACTACATTTCATTTCTTTTCAGCATTCTTTCAAAGTTGTTGATCAGGTTTACAAAACCTTTCGCATTTTCCCAGTAATAATGCAAATAAAAATAATCCTGACTAGTCTTCAAAAGAGCAGAAATGTATATCATTGTATTGAGTTTCAGTTGGATGAATTAATACCAAGGAAAACAAATTAATATACATTCACTTAATATAGACCCACTTAATAAATTACATAAATTATAATATTGGTTTATGTTGATTTCTTAATTTGGCTTAAAGTATACAGTTTAATGAGGAAGGTAATCAGATTGTGTGATGTTCATGCCTTTCTTAAGGTCAGTTTGGGGTGTAAGGGAAATTAACTGAGAATCAAAACTGGCTTGTGGACTCAGCTTACTGGGAACTTAGAACTTCTCTTACAATGCTCATTGCATTGATATAAAACAATTATCATCTAAGACTTCCATAGTAATAAAATCCCAAGGATTGGAAGAAAAAAATATATAATTTTTGTAAAGAAACATTGAAGAAAAGTTATTCATTTTTTCCTGATCTTTCTAACTTTGTTTCATGTATCATTTTGACCTGTCATCGTTTTATTCAACTGATTTCATATTTATATATGTTGCACTCGAGAACATAAAATATTGAATTAATATAAAGAAAAAGTAAAAGCTAAAAACAGCAATTTCACACTCATATCAATAAAATTATTTTGCACCATGTATGGTACAGGTTTCCTCAACATCACAATTTATTATATAACCAAATTTGTCATTAAATATTCATGTTAATGAGCCCCCTTCCCCAATAACGACATGCACATATTTCTAATGTAAGCTTCTATGTGGCATCTTTATCAATTAATAGTTAATGGCTGTTGCTAGTTGGCTCACCTAGCTCACTACCATTACATGTATTTGGAGAGCTTTTAGATTAACATCTAATATTCAGAAGCATCACTGCTTATTCCCTGCAGGATTGTCCAAGTAATTTCTTTCTCTCCATTAAAAAAAAAACAAAAAAACAGAGAGAAACAAATTACTTGGGCAATCCTGCAGGGAATACGCAGTACTCTCTTTTGAATGAAGAGAAATTCTGGTGACTGAAATTATAATATAAACAACAACTGTAATCCAGAACAAACCTATATAACTCCATTGAAAAAAGTCTGTAATGCAAATATAGTAAATAAAACTGAGAATATAAGTTGTTTCAATTTTATATAAATTTCACATAAATAAATAAATAGATAATGTGAATAATGATGATGAAGATGACAAGCAGGAAGAATGTGATGGTTTCATAGATGATGATGATACTAAAGGATTCTAGTGGTGATATGATTGATGCAGCATTCATACAACATTCATACAGAGTGGTAGTTGAAGTGCCAAATAGTATAACTAATCCAGAGCCTAATGTGTTCATCAATGCTGTGTCTTTCAACAAGTTATGTATTCTACTTGCTTTCACCTTATCTAGACATTGTTGATGAGGGCTTCAGAAATTTATAAATATATTTTAAAAAAACCAACAAATTCTTAGATCATTTCAAAGCATCCAATTCAAGTCAAAATTAGAATAAATAATAAATTTAGAATCTGATTAATATTTAAATTAGTTTTTTATGCTGTCGTTCAATTTCATACAAACCAAACTTCAAAACTTCTTAACTTACGGAACTAATAATGACACAACTGGAAGATTTGTCTTAGAGAATGCATTCCTACAGTACAAAAATTGAAAATCTGAATTTTTCAAAACAATCAAAACCATGATATATTAAAAGATATGGAATTGTAAAACAGCAATATCAAATTGAAAAATCTTCAATGCCACAACCATTCTCTGCTCTCTTCTTATTTTACCACTATTATAACAAACACTATTCTTCACATCTTGCTCACTACATTTATTCCCTATCTTCTTCACACTTAGATTTATCCATCACAATCGTCACATCACCTCTTTGCTTTTCAGCATTCATATTGTGTATCTGTTGCAAAGCTCACTTTTACTGTGTTTCTTTTCATGAAGTCTACACATCTTATTCTTTATTCCACTGCCCTTCAGAACTTCAAACAACTGAATTGATTCATCAATACAGTAACCTCCAATTCTTCAAGCTCAACGTTAACTACATTAATTCTACTCATACTTCCACGTCTCTCATGGTCCAAGAACCTCACCATCACCAAAAGGCCAATGGAAAATGTTTTGCTCATCAAATGCAACAATGCAAAAAAGAATACAGAAAGCAATTGTCTTTTCTCTATTTGAGAAAGTGATTAATCAGTCTTTAATTATCTTTGGTCAATATATTTTTGTCAGTAACAGTTTCAATCTCATGTCCATAGCAAACTTTCAACAACCAGCCCAACTGATAAATATAAACTTCTTCAATGTCATTACAAGTAGTACTTAAATTCAAGTAGTCAGTGAGACAGCTTTCAAAGCAGGAAAGACAAATAGCTGTTGTTATCCTTTAGTTGTAAACTTGCCAAAATTAAACTAGTTGAGGATAAGATGTCAAGATTATTTGTAAGCATGAGAGGAAGTTGGATAAGCAATCAGTTTCCTGGAATTTCATCCAAACATTTAGAATTAGTTCTCTAGTAAAGGGACCAGTCATTAATAATAACTGACAGAAAGATGCTAGTTGAGTCTTGAAAATATTCATAGGTCATTCATCTATTGACATGGAGAAAGAGAGAGAGAGAGAGAGAGAGAGTTCAGTCTTAGTAGTTCATACCACCAAACCAGTTTCCAGTTAGTGCAATAATTCAGCATTGAGTCATCCTCTCACTAAAATAGTCTGAGGAACTCAAGTAAGAGCCGACCAATGCCAGACAGAGACAACTAATTGAAAACCTATAATCTGAACATTGAATGATTATATTTACCATGAGGGGATGAAAGATTCAGATGAAAAGAACTAGATATGATATGATGCTATGTAAATATTCCTGTTATTGAGTAAGCTAGTTAGTAACCATTAAATCATTGTTTAATCACTTTAGAGGTTTTAAGTTAAAGTAAGATTGCCTCTTTTAAACCGTTTTACTCTTGTGGTGTAAACATAAGTGACAATGTTATCATCAAAACATGATTATACAATGGCAAAATGTGCCAAACAGTGTGTTGTAGCTCGCTGATATGCCATGAAATGTAACTAGGTGCTCCATGAATATAACAAAATTATATTTTTTAAATGTGTAAAATACAAACTGAAATTCTAAATATAAAGTCTTGATAACTATGCTTCATTTATTGAATAACGAAATAGATACTTAATAATTTTCTGCTGTTTAATTTTTCTACAATTACAGGCTAAAATATATTAAAATATATGAATACTGTTTTTAATACAATTTCTTCTTTTATGCGCAAAGTACACCAAAATATTTTTATTTGTTTTAAACTGTGCTGCAAAGGAAAAAAAATTTGAGAACTACTGGGTTAAGGTATCAGATTATTGGCTTTCATAGATTCTGAGTTCATATCACATTACAAGTGTTTTGTTATTATCTCTGAGCAAGGAACTTATTTCTTCTTGGTTGTTCCGAATTAGCAGAGTCGTTAGTATGTCGGACAGAATACCTTAAGGTATTCATTCTAGCTCATTGCACTCCTGCTAGGGTCAACTTTACCTTTCATCCTTCCGGGGTCAATAAAATAAAGAACCAGTCAAATACTGGGGTTTCTGGCCTTGTGCCTATGGTAGAAACAATTATTTATAACATAGAGACAACTAATTGAAAACCTATAATCTGAACATGTACAATTATATTTACTATGAAGGGATGAAAGATTCAGATGAAAAAACTCCATATGATACTATGAAAATATTCCTGTTATTGAGTGTAAACTAGTAACCATTAAATCCCTATACAGAAGGAAATTTGTTTACACTTAACACTACATAAATTGGATTCAAACATTGGCCTTAAGAGGCATTTAGTGTTTCTTTAACAGCTTGCTTATTTATTTTTAATATTTTGGTCAGTGAATAACAGGCAGTGACCATGACCTTTTTAAGCCTTCCCATACTGATTAAATTTATGTGTTATATTTATTTTTTTATCGCTTAATGAGAGAAGGAAGGACAGCACCTACAACCCTTTTCAGGGTCTCTGAGACTGGTAGAAGGAAGTTAACTTCAGACCAGAGCCCTCGCCTGAATGCTTGTAACAGAGTGTACTCTGCTAAAATCAACACAGGGCTAGCTGGTTGTTTTTAAGTGAGCAACAGTTTAAATCTGCCTCCCAAGATGGGATCAATGTTCATTTTGAGTTTTTGCAGATTGATACCTGTAGGGAAAATTAAGGGAGGGAGAAAGTTTCAGATGGTTGTAGTTCTGAAGATAAAGGTTTGGGCAAAACGTCTGGGATAGAGTTTTTCAGGTGAGACACAGTAGGGGTGACAAAAAAAGAAGACTGTGAGTGGATCAAGTATGCTTAGATGAGATGCAAGAGAGCATGCTAGTTCAGAAAAGCAGAAACCTTTGCAGAAATGATTGAAGTGACTGATGTAGGACACAGTATACTGGTGAGTAAGTTATCGTAGTGTGTAAGTGAGTGAAAGTGAGCAGCCTCTATGCAAAATATTGTTTAATGCAGAATGTAACAACAATAAGCAATCTTCTAAGTGGTTAACTTGGACATGGATATTGTTAGTTTACTTGATATTCCTCTGGAATGACTATGATTGACCAAGCAGTAACATGAAGAAATAATCTTTCAAATTGTCTTCAACTTACAACTATTAAGGGCCATTACAAGTGATTGTGGTGCCAAATTTATTTTATCTGTAAAGTTAAATGCAGAAGACAGGTGTGATTGGCTGTGTAATAGTACATGTTGAAACCAATCATCAGCATCACTTACATAAGCAACATAGATATTCTACAATTACCATTATACTTGTACAATACACCAGAAAATGTAACAGATTTTAGCATAGTATACTCTTCCATACATACATAAACACATGCACATGCACACGCAGACACACATGCACATGCACACACACACACACCCATACACACACATGCATGCGTGCACACACAACCACATATATGTGTGTGTATCTATGTAGAAGTATGTATCTGTATTTATAGACTACTGTAAATCTACATACATACGTACACTCTCACAAGAATAAGTTTAACATATTGAATTTTGCAAGTGAATATTATGTAGAAAAGAAGAGAAATTGAAACAATAAAAATTATGATATATTGTTGGAGTGGTTCAGAAGGATATATGCCAGGTAATTTTAAATTTACTTCATTTTATTTTTTTTTTTTTCAATAATCGCTGGTAACATATTTTTCTCCTTCTTCTGCTAGATATTTCATTGGTTAGTGTAGTCACCCAAGCTTAATCTATCACCATAAAACTCCTATCAACGTGCAGAGCGGGAAGTACTGTGAATTCCATGCATGCAGCACAAAAGAGGCATAAAAGAAAAATGAGTTGGAGTGGTTGCTGATGATGATGATGAGAAGGAGGAGGAGGGGTTGAGGGAGTGGTGGTGGTGGTAGTGATGATGATGATGAGGATGAGGATGCTGCTGCTGCTGATAACGATGATGATGATGAAAATTCTTATATCCAAAATACATCTCATATGCTATTTTCTGTCTTATATATATATACATGCATGCATATATATATATGTATGTATGTATGTATACACATATAGATAGTATCATCATCGCTTTTTACGTCCGTTTTTCCATGCTAGCATGGGTTGGACGGAGAGAGAATTTTTGAGGCAGAATTTTTGACGGTCGGATGCTCTTCCTGTCACCAACACTGATCACCGACGGCCGGACGTCTGTTTATGAGGGGACACAACAAACGCTCACCGTCTGGTGTCAGTGATAAAGATAGAGAAAGTTACGATGTTTTATAAGTAAAAATTGAGCAACTCGGTGGTGAAGTACTGACCTACATAAAATTAAAAAGTAAAAGAAGTATTTAAAGAATTTCTATTTAGATAATTTGAAAGGCTACTATCTTTGCACTATATAAAAGTTTTTATTAAAATGATGGCTTCTCCATCGGTTTTGACAATGATTGTTCTATTGTTCGATCAAACAGAACAGACTACTCATTGAATTAATGTGTAAGCGGCTGAGCATTCCACAGACACGTGTACCCTTAACGTAATCCTCAGACAGAATCAGTGTGAGACAGTGTGACAAGGCTGGACCTTTGAATTATAGGTACAATCCATCTGACGGTCTTCTACACAGTTTCTGTCTACCCAGATTCACTCACAAGCCTTGGGTTGACCCAAGGTTATGGTAAAGACACTTGCCCAAGATGCCACACAGTGGGATCAAACCTGAGACCTCTTGATTGCGAAGTGAGCTTCTTAGCCATTCAAATAACCATTATAGTCGGGAAAGGCATCTGGACATAAAGCACCACCTCAAAAGTCCCATCCAACCCATGCCAGCTTGGATAGGCAGACATAAATATGATGGAACTTAAGATGTTTGCTATAATGATTATTTGAAACCTTATTGTAGTGTTTTACGCCTGGATACCTTTCCTGACTTTCCAACACCAATCCTTTAATTGCCTCTTATAACATGCAGGGATACAGTGTACCTATTCTAAAAACAGTGATACATATGACACCATGTTGATTATTATTTTAAATTTTTTATTAATCTTTTGTTTTTGTTTTTTCCTGTCAATAGGCTGAAACTTGTGCCATCTGTGAATCCTTCATTATTGGAGCTGAGAAACTAAACAAAAATAATATTGCAATGGTATGACTTACAAACAAAATCATTCCCATTCCTGCTGAAAAGTTTTTTATTTTATTTTTATTTCTAATAAATACTAATACTTGATCGAGAGCAGCAAGTTGACAAAATTGGTAAAATGCTTTTTATTATTTATTTATGCTCAACATTTTAAATTTAAATCCCACCAGAGTTGACTTTGTCTTTCAACCGTCTAGGAGGTTATGTTTTTGTATTGTGCCTAGTCAAAATAATTCTTAGATTATAGTTGAGATGTAACATTTTCATTTTTACTCATTGTGTGAGATGGCTTATGTGGAAGATATTGGATTACCAAGTCACAGGTAGTGAGTTTATGTGAACAGAAAATGTTTTGCTGTGTCTCTAAGGCAAGACATTTATTCTGTGATATTCTGTTCACTAACTGTTAAATAGGCTGCTAGGACTTCTGGGAAGGTTATTTACCACAAATAACATGATGTTCTATCCAAAGAGTTAGAAAAAAGGTATTTCTCATTCACTTAACCCTTTTTGTTAGCATATTTCTAATGAAATACACTGCCTACGATTTTCGATTAATTTTATAATGAAAGGTTTAGATTTAAATATGAACACTTTAAAATGAACGATTTTTTATCATAGAACCAGGAGTGATTTCAGGCAGATTGGTATTGAAAGGGTTAATGTTGCTAAATTTAGAGTTAAGCTTTATGATCCTCTGTGGCTTATGGAAATATTATCATATGGAAATATACTCCTAGTGAGAATGCCATGATTGGATGGCTCTGTCCTGTACAACTGTCAGAAACCTCTGCCAAAGTTAAAACTGCCTTAGTCTGTTAAATGTTGCAGAGGTTGTCGGATGTAGAGTTAGTTACACTGGCTTGGTCATTTGCGGTGCCTGAGTAAAGACAACTGGCCAAAGAAAGTACTCCGTTTCCAGATAGAAGGCACCTGCTCACCAATGCATTCAAAAGGAATGTGGAGCGGCAGTTGGTTGTGATCTGAAGCAGTTCAATGTTGGTACTGGACTGGATTCTAGGTTTCTGGTGAATTTTCTCTTTAAAGAAGAAAAAGCAAGTAATAATAATAATTGTTTCGAACATTGGCCCAAGGCCAACAACTCCAGTACTTGACTTGTACTTTATTTTATCAACCCCGGAAGGATGAAAGGCAAAGTTGACCTCAGCGGGATTTGAATTCAGAGCACATTGAGCCAGAACGAATACTGAAAGGCATTCTGTCCAGCGTGCAAACGACTCTGCCAATTTGCCACTATAATAATATTAATAATGATAATGATAATAATAATTGCTAAATTGCCTGTTTTTGTTTTTTTTTTTGTTTTTTGTATAAAACTAAGATGCATCAGCTGTGAAGTTAAGATGTACTAATGACCACATGGTCATGAGATTAAACCTTACTGTAGCCATTATTGTCCAACTAGGCAAGGTCCATAACAATGCCTGCCCTAATCTGTATAACTAACCAGTTCTACTTTTATTTTAGGGTCAAGCTGATAGCAGTGCAAAAGTCATCAACTATAATTGCTTCAACAGCATGCAAATATTCATGTGCAAACAAATAATCACACCTATATTGAATTAAATCCAATCAATACAATTGCTGAGTTTATTGTATTGATTGGATTTAATTCAATGCATATTTTTTACTAGAGTTAATCTGAAACCCTGAGTAACATGGTTAACAGTGAATCCATGCTGTAATTATAATAATATTTATCTCTATTTCAATATATTGAGAGCTCCTTCTTTTGTCTTATGACACCTGTTTGCCCAACTATATATATATGTATGTGCACACGCACACACACACACATATATACACACCCCTGTAAAAGAATAGTTTAGATAATTTATTTGAACTTCATCCCCACCCCAACAAAAAGAGAAATTAATGTAGATTCCGAAATAACATTGAATTGATCATTTAAAACATTTTTTAATTAACAATTGCCTTTTTTTTTTATATTTCAGGAAGATATTGGAAATTATATGGATATAATGTGTTCTTACTTTCAAGGTAAAGACATTAAGAAAAAAGTGAGTTTACTACAAGCATTTTCTTTCTTTATCAGAGGATTGACAATGTCTGAGTTGTTCGGGTGTCAGACTAGTTCATGATAGGTTGTGGATTTGTATCCCAGCACTGCCCTGTCTTTGGCCAAAATGTTTAATTTAGGGTTGCTGCTCAGTGCCTCCTAGTTGTTGTTTAGCTGCAGGTCAACCCTGAGCGAGCACACCTATGATCAGAGGTGTTCCAGCCGTGACCATTGAATCTTATTTTCATAGATAATATATCTAGGATTCTTATCCAATGTATTCTTTCTTAAAGATGGTAGTGTGATATGAGGGAGGAGGGAGATTTGGATTCTATTTGTAGCAGGACAAGCAACCACATAGAGGTTCCCTTGTTGGCTTGTTAGAGGTTCCCTTGTTGGCTTGTTGTGTATATGCATACACACAAGTACAGCTGACTGCTGAAAGCAGCAGGAGCACTGTATAATTGATTTGTGTGTTTTCCTTTATTAATATTTTTATTTAAAATTCTGAGTTCAAGTCTGTCGGCCATAGTAATTACACTATGGCTCTATTTAATTTAACCAATTTCCCCTCACAACAGAGTGGACTTGATTAGGATGAATCTGATAAGATATAATATGGCCTACAATCAACATATTCAGGGCATGGTTGAACATTCACCCCTCATTTAATATGTATTTTCATTGTTCAAGTAAAGTCATAAGGTGGCAAAAGTTGTTAGCTAGTCAAGTTCATGAGCCAGTTTTATGATGTGGTTCTAATTCTCATCTGAATCCTATCCAATTCACTCAATTAACACTGCCTCTGATTCTCTTAGAAAAATGGTATGAAATCACACAATATCATTCTCTTTCTACTATAAATGTATTACCTTATCCCTAAGAAATTATTTAATCAAGAATATTTGAATAGATAATAGAATTGTGGAGTTCACCAGGACTATGGAACTTGAAGCTAAATGCTTTATAGTATTTACTTTCATCCCTCTTGATTCAGTTCAAAATTTGCTTGGGTCAACTTTGCCTTTCGTCCCTCTGGCATTCATCATCGCTTTTTACGTCCGTTTTTCCATGCTAGCATGGGTTGGACGGAGAGAATTTTGAGGCAGAATTTTGACGGT
>JAOPJM010000001.1:5380138-5392925 GCA_027124095.1 Muusoctopus leioderma
TAGAACGCTTTAAATAAAAGAAGGGATGGTCACGTTTGGAACGTTCTTAATATATAGAATGCTTTAAATAAAAAAACAGAATGGTCACGTTTGGAACGCTCTTAAAATAATAATAATACTTTCTACATATATACGTGTGCGTGTGCGTTTTTCACTTGTGCCATTTTTTCCTATTTTTCCACTTGTGCCATTATTACCGGTGCAATTTTTACCGGTGCCATTTTTACCGTGTCATTATTACCTGTGTCATTTCTACCGTTCACCTAGCCATACACCAACGTTTAATTACCTGTTATAACACTTTTCAGAAAGTTTTCATCAGCATTCGAACTATCAAACAGCTTCTGACTGACTGTGATTTAGTTCTGTTTTTGTTCATCTGTCATCAGACGTGGCACAAATTTTGGAACAACACGATGCATCTTCAATTTTCCTTTTAAAATCATGTGGCAAGAAGGTTTAGAGATGCCCACTTCTTGGAAAACTTCATGGACAGCCAGGCAATGATTTTCATGGATCACAGTATGCACATTCACAATGTAACCATCGTCTGTTGTCGTAGAAGATCATCCAGATTTTGGATCATCTTCAGTGGATGTTCTTCCCTACTTGAAATGCTGGTACCACTCATTACATTGCATACGTCTCAAACAATCCTCCCTATAGGCCTACTGCAACATTATAAAAATCTCTATAAAAGTTTTTTTCCCAATTTGAAACAGAATTTCACACAAGCTCTTCTCAAACATTAACTTGCGAAAAATTGCCAAGTACACTAAATATACGTTCACTCTAGCACATGCAGATCAATGATTAGCTGATGCGGCGTGTTGTTGCTATTATTAGACTAAAGTCCAAGATCATCCACACACAGCACTGCAGGTGTGCTATTTTAAAAAATAAGTTACATTTTGTACAGACCTCGTATATGTTTAGTCTTGTTCTAGTCTAATCTAATTTTGTCAATGAGTGCAGTTTCAAGAATGAAAAATGATACATATTCTATGCAGAGAAGATTCAGTGGTGGTTAGAAAAACAAGGAGAGACAGTTGCAGCAATAATTTGTGTCTGTAAAATATCTAATGTGTATACCATACAAAATACACTTTAAACATATTTAGTCATGGGATTTAAACCCAAATTGTTTGGAGAGTCAAATGAAGAACTCTGCTCTAAGGATTGTTAGGCTTATTGAGCTCTTTCCCAGTCAGAACTGTAGTTGCTGCCCTGTTTGAAACATATTTATGTTATAAACATTAAATATGACACCACATACATAAATATTTAATATTCATACTATAGGGCATTCTATTTAACTCTGTTTAGTTAAAAAATTCTCCAATTCTATTTCTGTGGATGTTTGACACATGTTATGTAGCCATAAGCTACAAATGGCAACTCAGGGGAACAACTACACTTCCACCTGAGGAAATGGTTAATAATGTTATAAATATTAAATAGATTTCATTATTATTTGTGCAGCATGACATTCCATTTAATTTTGCTTAGTAGTAACAATGTATTTTTCTGAGTTTATATGCATAACAGAAAGAGCTGGACTAATGAAGTCAAAGTGTTGATGGAGATTTGTTGTGCATTTAGCATTCCATTATATTTTGTTTGTTTGTTTTTTTTTATCGTGTGTGTAATGATTGTGATACTACATGGTAGTGAGATATGGACATTGAATGTGGACGATTTGTGGAGACTAGCAGGAAATGTGCCATATATGATCTAATGGATGTGCAATGTTAACTTGCATGAAAAGTGAAGAACAACAGATCAGAGAGAATCACTAGTCTTTAAAGATATCAGCTGATGTATGTAAGAATAACAATTACAATGATGTTTATTTTAATACTTTAGTCAGAGGAGCAAGGGCAGTGCCTGTGACTCTTTTCAGGGTCTCTGAGATTAGTGGGAGAAAGGGAGGAAGTTACTTTCTGACCAGAGACTTGGTCCAAATGCTTACAGCAGAGTGGACTCCACTAAAATCACTTGAGGGCCAGGTGGCAACAGAGTAAGTCTACCACCCAAGGCATGAAGAGACAACTGTGGTGATGTGAATGGACAATAAGTGATGGGTGAAAAATTCTGTGTGCTGACAGTGAAAAATACATGTAGCATGGAAGGAAATAGTGAGGTCAAATCTGAAGCTGTTGGACTTGACTAAACAAGATAATACAGGATTGCGACAACTGGTGATTTACTGTTTAACCAATACCAGCTTGGAAAAGCAGATGTTAAAACAGGGATGATGATGATAATTATGTTCCTGGAGAAAAGGTGGTAGAGTGGTAGAAACAATAGAACATTGAACTATATACTTTTCAGTACTGAGTTCAAATCTTGAGTCAATTTTAGCTTTCTTCTCTTTTGGTTTGAAACAGTACCAGTCATGCAATTAGGTCAATTTAATCAAATATACTTCTTCCTAACAAATTTGTTACCTTGGGCTAATGTATGAAAGCAGTATGAAGTAATACATTCAATAAGAAATGAATATAGATTAAGACTTACAACATTTATTATACTGTTTGTATAATATTCTTTTATAGTATTTTCTGAAGGTTTGATAACTAATAAAACCATTACTTTTCTCTGGTTTCCATACTATAAATCCTTGGAGATGGTGCTCCAGCATGGCCTTTGCAGTTGAGACTAAAACAAACTAAAGAACCTAAAGAAAATGTAAGATCAAGCACACTCAGGATATGATAGAGGTCTAACAAATGTTAACTTGAAAAATAGATAGATACCCATTTTCTATCTATGAATAATGAAATTATCTAAATATTATACAGACTAATATATAACCTTAGTGACAATATAATGGCTCTATTCTATAAAGGAAAATTTGTGTTGTTCATTTTTGTTATTTTTTCTAGGTTAGATTATTTCTACTTCATCAACAGCTTCTTTTCTATCATTTCCAATGAAAGCTAGTTACACCACCATTTTCATCTCTCTCTCACTCTCTTTCTCTATCTCCCTCCCTCTCTTTCTTTTTGTCATAATTACAAGCAACATCTAATCAACACCTTAGCAGCTCTTAACTACACAACTACAATTGGTAAGAATTTTAAGATCTAAGTAAAATTTAATAACTGTAAAAATATATATCCACTCTCAGCATAACAATAATAAGGAAGAAATCTCAAAATCTAATTAAGCTTTCTTGATCTAATTCAGTAAAGAATGTACAAACTGCGCATGCGTTAGCATTAATACAATCTAAAACGAAAAAAATAACAAAGCATACAAGTATAACCATATTAATATGCAGAATGGATTTTATTAAAGAGATATATTTTAATGGTAATAATTGTTTCTAATTTAGGCACAAGGCCAACAATCCCCAGTACTTGACTGGTACTTTATTTTATCGACCCCGGAAGGATGAAAGACAAAGTCGACCTCGGCGGGATTTCAAGACATCAGCATGAAGATGTGAGTTTCAGTCACATCAGGTACTCATATTTTTTTTATTCTCTTTCATATGCTCTTTATGTATCTGCACCAATCATCATCATCCTCATCATTTTTACATCCACTTTACCATGTTGTCATGGGTTGAACAGGTTAGTTTCAACACAGCATCTCTCTACTTGTCACAGTCCTTCATCATCTCCTTTGATGAAGAATCATGACAAGAGGCGAGATGCTATGTTAAATACCTTATTTAAATGTAAACATGTAGTTACCATTCAAAAATTAGTTAACTATCTTTAAATTGATATTATATTCATTAAAATGTTTTTAGAAAAACTCTATTAAATTCTATTATTAACAGCAGTGCCCCAGTATGGCTGCAGTCTATGGGTTGGAACAGGTAAAAGAGTAAAAGAGTACTAATTTTCATGGATAAGTCACAAATATAAACCTCACAATCCCTGGCCATATTTCTTCTACATAGTTCAAATGTGATCTGATGAAAGATTTGAAACAAAAAGTACTTTACTTTTAAGAGTCTTTACACTATACTTTGGATTCATCTCTCTTCGATGAAACAGTTTTTAGATCATATCCCAAAGGAAGTTCTCACTTGATAGGCAAACCTACCATCAGCTACCTACTACAATAGCAGCTACCATTATATAGCTGCTTGCTCTATGGTCTTCATCTTCATATCATATATATTTCATCTTTCCATGAACCTCATGAATGTCTCATTTCTTATATCCTAAAACAAACACTTTGCACAATTATAAATCCACAGAGTTTTCAGTTGTTATAATTCTACCTATCCTCCATGTATAGCTTCCTATTAATTATTTATGTACAAACAAGCCAGGCTAAATACTGAAGAATTAACCTTACCTAACCGACACTACTTGCAACACAGTGAACTCCACTAAAGGTACTCAAGGGCCAGGTGATGGTGTTAAACTAGGCAACAAATTAAGTTTACCACCCAAGAACTGGTCCAGTCTCTCTGATAGGCTTCCACAGAGTTTCTGTTTACCAAATTTAACTCCCAAATCTTTGGTCGGCCTCAGACTATGGTAGAATATACTTGCACAAGGATCCACAAAGTGGGATTAAACCCCAAACCACGTGGCTGTGAAGTAAACTTCTAAACCACACAACCATGCTGATACCCATACTTAGCTGCGATAAGACAGATTTATGATGCAAAGTTATGTAATCAAACACTTAAGTGCCAACTCTAACACATCATAGGAAATATGATCAACATGCTGCTGGTTTTCTGGGGGGGGGGGGGTTATTGCAGAGAAATGAAAGCTTTAATGATTAAACAGGATTTGATCTCAGAATCTTAAAGGAAATAACTAATCACTATCTAGCATATCTTTTCCAGTCTCATATTCCAGCATTGAATTACTACTCAGCCTTAATATATTCTTAGGTAAGTATTAGCAGTAAGGAAATTGGTTGATAAATTGTTGCTTCTTTCAACAAATAAAAGTAAATAACATAGTATGAAATAAAACAAAATAAACCTGTCAGTTCTTAATTTCCTAGCATTCTCTATAATTTTACAGGATTTCCATTCTATCTTATTTTCATGCACCGCTAAGCTATTTGGGATAAATAGCATGGATGAAATTCCTTAATAGAGATACATATTAATCTAAGATCTAATTATTATCATCAAAAGTTGCTTAACATTGCATAAACTCAAGATAATATAAATTCTGGCTCACATTGATAGGATGCATTTCACTAAAATATTCTTCCATTTTCATATTTTGTTTGTTTCTTTTTAGTAATATTACTACAACTTCAAATACTACTACAAAAATGATAAGAGTAATAATGAAAATAACAACAATATTAATAATATTGATATTTTCCCATCGATTTATAACTTTTCAAATATCAGCATGGCATTTATGGGGCCCAAAAAATTGATGTTCTTTTGTTCAAATGTATAAATTTACAGAACATTTGCATAAGATTTATGGAAAATTTTCCAATCATCTCCGGTAAATTCTTCAAAAAGAAGCTTTGAAAATATTGTAAAGCTAATGACAGAGCATGAGATAATTGGTTAGTACAATGTACAGAGGATGCTTTGCTTATAGCAACAGCATTGGCATATAATGAAGTGTAGAGGAGAGAGTGAAAATTAATAACAGAGTAGAATATTACAAAAATATAATCCAATGTTATAACATAAAAGAGTAATATCAATGTTGATACATGGGAATATTGATGCAGTAATGGGATGGTATTAATGTAGTCATTATAAAATATAGATGCAGTAATGTAAAGTATTGATGTAATAAAACACTAGAGCAGAGTCAGATTTAATGTAATTCAAAATGGGCAACTGCCCAGGGCCCCTTCATCAGAATTTCTTGCAAAATGATGGGGCAATTCAAAACTGTTTTGTCAGTACCTAAACAAAGTGTCCCAACAGAATCCTTCATCTTTAAGCTTTGATTAAGCCACAATCTGCCTCTAAAATAGAGTAGTGATGTAGACTATTGAAAAATGTCTTGAAAACATATTCCAATGGGAAAATGACAACTTAGTCTCATTCAGCAGCACTTAAACACAGCTATTAAGGAAACACACCAACTACACTATATCTTTTTTGCTCATGAAAAATACATACCAAAAGCCTGAATGAACATTATAAATGCTAAGCCTCACAAACTCTAATGACTTTTCATGATTATATTACATCTATAACAATGAAAGAAGCATCACTAAGATAGAGCAATATACACAAATATTCAAGACTGAATTAAATAAATTTATCCAACTTAGTGGAAGATCCACATTCCCCAACATGCATTACCACTAATCCAACAATGTGTTTTATTCTCCTTCTGTCTCTTGTACAACTACTACGATGTTCCCTCCTAGTCTTAACTAGCTTGCTGTGTACTACACTTGCCCAATCATACTCAAGGCACTGACTCTCATACTGTCTTGCATTAAACAATTTTCCAAACCCTATCTTCCCAGAATTATAACTCTTTTGAACTCCCTCAATCTTCAGGTGCTTCTTACAACAATCAGTTAGCAAGCAAAACAGTTCAGCCTGAACATCAACTGCTTTGTCCTCACCAACCTGTGAGGGCCTATTTTCTCAAGCTAAATTAAAAATCTAGTATTTGAAGTTTTGATATAAAGTACAAAGTAAAAGTGTATATCAGAAACTATTGTTATATCAATGTATATTAGTGGATAAGTAATATGAAATGCTTTGATTTGTAACATTGAATACAAAATTAATTGCTTTTATGACATAATAACATATTTAACAAGAGATGTAGAATGATGACTTGCTGTGTTGGTGAGCTTCTTCTGGTCTACTGGCTGGAAGATCAACAGTTTATATGCATCCCATCACTAATGTTATTGTTCTCTCTTCTAACTACAAGATATTTAACCCTTGCAGATTCAGTCCACATAACTGTAAACAAGTTTGAAGGAGAAGTACAACTCACTGTTGGAATCAAATGATGCACTATATAATTAATAAATGTTTTATTAGCTTGCACAGCAAAGATTACATTTTCCCATAAAGATAGCTAGGACTTATCCTAGAAATACTATATGAAGCTTTTAAGTAGCATTCTTATAAAACAATAGGTTGTATAACTCACTTTTGTTTTCATACTAGACTACTAAACTAATAACTGCTTGGTCATAAGATGTTTCAAAGCAATAACTCCTATTAATAATCTGAAAATATTAAATCTAAGCATAACATACAGCATTTAACATATCAGTCCAGAGTATGTTGTTTGGAAGAGAGATTTAACATCAATATTTCTCAGTATTACTTGATATGAAAAATACCATGTTGTTGCTGTAGAAACAAACAAGCAGAGATGAGTAACCACCTCCCATTCCATTAGATAATTGAAAGAAATAATATTTGACATAACACTAACCAAAAAGTTAATAAACGAAAATAAAAGCAAGATCTTGGTACATGTCAGTATTTGAATGTTTTGATCTACTGACTATTATAGCCTCTAATATCCGAAAGAAAATGTGTTCCAGTGTAACAACTATGTGTTAATAATGTATTGCTATTGCATTTCATTTTTTCTTTTTTATGTAATCCATATTTCTAATGTTTTTTATTTTTGATGTAACTGATTATATTTTTTGTATAACCCAAAGTTTGCCCATTATATATACAATATCTTGTTTTAAAAAACTGAAATTTTGAAAAAACAAAAACAAAGACTATTTTTTAAAATTTTACTTAATAACTATTGACAACAAATTTGGACTTCATAGCTTAGTTGTTTCTGAGATACCAAATCAGACATCACTAATTTTCTGGTGGCTAGATATTTTGTATGAGAGGGAGTAATAATAGTGGACACAAATACTCTTATAGAATCATGTTGGCTTGAGATATTCTGGTGCTTTTGTAATATAGATAGTTTAGTGGTTCTGAAGTTGTGATATTTAATATCAATATTGAGTTCGTCTTCAAGACAATATTATATTATAGTATATGCACCTTGATTTTAAATTGTTGCATTAATATGGGATAATTCCTTCCATCTTTTACAATTGCACTATCATCTTTGATGTTGCCATATCTCCTGACAAAGGCCAGCACAGTATATTAAACAAGACCACAAGACTTAAAAAGCACTATGATCTTAGTATATATACTACTAGTCATTTTAATGAAGAACAAAGAAAACATTATCCCTGTTTTAACCCCATGGACTATCTTTTTGCCAGTTCTTCATTGGAAATCCTATAGCAACTCAGTCAAAGCTAATAATATATTGCAAATAAGTACTTGCTTTTAACACCCATCTTATATCTTTTCAATGTTTCAGATTTATCTGACTATTTTTCATCATTTTAGTGATTCAAACTTTGTCTAATCAATAAAGTTACTGTCAGCATAAGGAGGTGTCATCTGAAATCATCTTTATTTACATAATGTTTCGTTTAGTGTCTTTTATTAAATGCACAAATGCTATTTAACATAAGCTTTTCAAGAAAAGTCAACCTCACTGGTAAATTTCAACTGTCTGGAAAAATTAAAAGACTCTTTCAGCCACCTCTATGAGTAGAATATCCATGACATCACCATGACAACCAAGATATTGTCTGTCAGTTTTAGTATAAATAATTAAAAGAATATAACAACATATGGGAGCTTTAATTGATCAATATGAATATATCATGATGAATATATCATGATGTTGTTGTTTTAGTTTCAACAAGATCTTAGATTAAACCAGTACAATAAAAATTAAATATATATTTGTATACAGGAGGAACAGCTTTTCTTTTAAAAATGTTATAATGAAAACATGCCTGTGTCCAAAATGTTATGTTTTTGTAAAGAAATTTTCGTCCTTTGAATAATTAAGTTTCTAGGTCTATCAACATTGTTAAACCTTTTTGGTCTCCTCTTCTGGGTGAAGTGATTATTCATGGAATTTGATATTACTTTTTTTATAGTGGACAAAAATCAAGGGAATGATGTTTTCCTACTTCTGACATTGTCATTGCTTGATTTAACTATTAACTCAAAGTTACTTTGAGCAATTAGTAACTGTTCACAGTTTACTACTTAAGTGCTGTATCTGTATGTTCATTTTTTTATTTGTATTTTGCTATCAATAAGGCTTCCATTGCTAATTTTCTAAGTGTAATTTTACATCAGATAGTTTTGGTATCAGCTGTTTTTCTATCTAGCTTCGTTTTATGTTCTGTAGTGTAATATGCTGCAATGGTTCCTTGTAGTAAGTCCATGGTTAACCAGCAATAAAGTGTCATATATGTTTCAATGTTACAGTTTGAGTTGTTTACATGGACATTTGGTTATGACGTTGGTCAACTGATGTTATGTGGGCTTACATGCTGGTGGTTTTGTGTTGATGAAGAAGTTTTAATTTCTAGTATTTCTAATATTTCTCACTGTTAGTTTTTGATTTGGAGTAATACACATTGTGTTCTGTTTTATGAATTTCTTTTATAATGTATTCATCAAGTCTATTGCTAAGGTGCATTTGGCTTATGCAATATATCATACGTATGGTTTGTTTGTTATACATTTCAATGTACTAATGAGATAAAAAGTACTCAATAAATATTGTCAATGAAAATCAAAAAGCTATATCTGAGAAATATGAATATTCTCCTTTAGCTTTGTGAATTGCTCAACAAAAGACAATGTGTAGACATGAAATAAGCATCTTCTAAAGAACTTCCAAATAAAAAGAGAATAAAACATGTGGAACGTGTCAGTGCAAAAATTATCTTGGCAACAATTGTAGCAGAAATTTTCACCAATCTGCCAGACAAACCAACAACTGACTAGCGATGGTGGGAAGCTTCATCAATCAATCAATGAAATCCATAGCCCATGGAGGCTGTAGGCACACAGCAAAAGATGAAATCTCCTCCGGCCATCTTTCAAGTTCATCAGTCCACCTTATGTTTTCCACCATCTTCTTCCCTGTCCATTCCTTGATGTTGCTCAATGACCCTCTTCATGGTCTTCCTATACCTCTTTTATTGGGGTTTTATCCATGCATGACCATATTCACTCGAGATAGGGTATCGTGTTGTTGTGCTATATGATGAAACCACTTAATTTTTCCCTTTTAACTATTTGTGGTTTGCAGTCTTATCAACAATATTTTTCCTAACACTCTTGTTAGTTCAATGTTCTGTATATGAAATGTGCCACATCTTTCTCTAACATTTCATTTTAAATGCCATGTTCTTTTTTCTCCCTTTCAGCATCTAACATCCAATTATCCATACCTGTTGAGTGCAGTTGAAAATACTATTGCTCCTAAAAAACGAATTTTTGTTATTGTTTTACTAGTACATCTTTCTGTTGATAACGTGTTGAAATTGGTAGTCGAAAACTGAACAGAAGCCTGTTGTATATATGTATATATATATGTATGTATGTGTGTGTTTGAGTGTGTGAGTTTGACACCACTTAGGCTTCCAGTGCTCATCATTTACATTCCACATAAACAAAGTGTCCACAGCTTTAGCAGATCGACCGGTGAATGATCAGTGGAAAAAACTACCTTAATTATGAATACCTTATAAGGTACTTATAGTAGCGGTTGGCAACAAGAAGGGCAGCTGGCCGTAAAATACTCTTCCAATAAAATTTTGTCCAACTCATGCCAGAATGGAAAACGGACATAAAAATGATGAGCATGATGATAATTGTGATCTTTACATTTCTATTTTTCTATACATAGTCTAATTTGCTAAAGCTGCTGTAGCTGCTGCCATCTGGCATTATATTTCTTTCTTTGATCTCACATCTTCTGTTCTTGTTCTTCCCTAATATTTAAATTCAACGACTTGCTGGAGCATCTTCCCTTCTATTTCAATTGGATTGACTATTTTATTTTTGTTTTTACTAGTTATCAGTTTTGCTTTTTTGTCAGTACTTATTTCCATTTCGTATCTTCTGGTAGTTATATGTTGTTAAGTCTCCAAGTTCAACTTCATTATGTCCTATTAAATCAATATCATCAGCAAAACAGATAGTAAAGAGTTCTTTACCTCCATGGCTTCTGTTATGTATTCTAAAAACACATTGAAAAGGCTTGTTGAAAGAACAAACACTTGTCTGACACCAACAGTTTCAAACCAGTTACTTGATGAACTTCAAACCATAACTGGACATTTTGCACGCTCATATAATGACTTTATAACATATCCATTGTTAGGCTGGTGTTATATTTTATTATAATTAGCCAATAGTGCCTTATGCCACACACCCACGCACACATGCACGCACGCACACACACACACACAGCCAAAAACTTTTTCAAATCAATGAAGTTACAATAATGATCTAGCGGGTGTTCCAAATATTTTTCTACAAGAATGTTAATGCTAAAACTCAGCACAATAGTGTTTCTCTCTTCTTGGAAATCAGTGTGTGTTTCACTAAGTACTGTTTGTATTATTGGTTTCATTCAAGTGAGTAAAATATACAGCAAAACCTTGTTTGGATGACTAATTAAACTAATTGTATAGGGGTTTTACACTTTTTGGTGTTTCTCTTCTTTAGTGGTGGCCTAACAATTGACTTTGCCCATTTACTGGGTGATTCTCCAGTACATAAAACCTCATTACAAATTTTGCACCTCCCTACTTTAACAAATCTCCATTTATATTATCTGTTCCAGATGATTTATAACATTTTAGTTTCCTAATTGCTTGTGTAACTTCTGAAGTGATTTTTGGCTCCTGCTGTATATTAAAGGGAATTTCTTTACTTAATTATGTTAGCACGTTTCTATCTGCTTCGGCTTTCTGGCTGTAAAGTTCATCACAGTATTCTTTCCATCTATCAATTACTTCATTTGCTTTCGTTAGTAGATTGCCATATATTCAACAACTTGACATTTAGATACCTATTCCTAAATTGAATCTGCAACTATTTAGCATACTTTTCTTGAATTATTTGCTCTTTGACTTCTTTCTATTTCTTCACATCTCTCATTAACCCACGTATGTTTTGGTGGACTAATTTTCTTTTTTACCCTCGTATTGAGAAATATATATTTCATTTAAGCTGTTTTTTTACCACTTCGTTACTGTTTCAGGTTTCTTTTTGAATTTCTTCAAAGGCTCCTGTTAATTCTTAAAAATTTGCTTCTAATAATAATAATAAAGTGAGAATTTTCCTCCCATCTGTGCTTTAAATTCTGCTGTTATGTTTGGGTCTTTAAATTTTTCAAGAATGCATTTTATTTTTGCATTTTGGCTCATCCTGACTGATTTCAGCTTAATTTTAATAGTCATTATTAAAAGTTTGAGATTGCTGCCTATATCTGCACTTGGAAAAATTCTAGTTTTAGTTCCATTTATAGTCATCATCATCATCATCAACATCGTTTTTATGTCTGTTTTTCCATGCTGGCATGGGTTGGACGAATTTTGTTTTTGGAGCAGTATTCTACAAATGTTTACCCTTTCTGTCACTAAGCCTAACATATTTTTGTAAGTTTTTCCATGGATTTTTAAATGTTGAACAGCTAATCCACCAAATGAGCCCCAGCATCCAAGCGATGTCAACAATGAAAACAAGTGGAGACAAATGCAAACGTACACGCATGCAGGCACATGCACACACACACACACACACACACACACACACACACACACACACACACACACACACACACATACATATACAAATGCATATATGTATATATGTATGTGTATATATATATATATATATATATATATATATATCCTTTCCCAACCATGAGAAGAAGAAATGTATGGCTATACCCAAATTTCTGAAATCTAGGCATAATTTTCCTGTACACAT
>JAOPJM010000001.1:5525041-5541235 GCA_027124095.1 Muusoctopus leioderma
GCCAGTGATGTGGAACTCTTGCGCAGTGAATTCCTAAATGAGTGCGTGTGCGTGCACCATCTTTTTTTGAAACTGCATGGACTGCTTTCATCAGCATGGAATGAACAAATATCAGTGCTTTGGACACATATCTTGCAGCATTTATATCCTACAACATTATTCTTCTTCATGCCAATGTCCATTTTGCATTTTGTTCCTAACAAGTTTGATAAAATAAGTATCAAAGTACTGGAGATGGTATAATTGACCAAAGACCTTGAAGGCAGTGTCCCATCATTGCCACAATCAGATGACTGGAACCAGTACATAGACGAAAAATATAAAGAATAACTGAAATTCAACTTTGCAATCATGTATAGACATCAGTATGAAGTGAATACATATCAACTACAAATAAATAAATCATCAAAGGCAGCTAATCCAGATATTTCACAATTTAATTTTAAAAATATAAAACATACTTTGCAATCTCTTTAAAAACAAGAATACAAAATGACCTTTGACATTTTTAATATTGTTTAAAATTATATCTGATATTTTATTCAAACAATGCACTTTCCGGTATTTATCATTTAAAGATTTTTTTCTTATTAATTTTTGTATTATACTTATCTTTCTTTCCCTGGACAAAATATTTGCATTTTTATTGAATACTAATTGATTATAATAAAATCTCATTTAAACATTCTGCAGACATACTAGAAAATATTAGCTCTTATCATAGTATCCTACTTGACATTACAGTGTTAAAAATTTACATAATCTTTTTGAGATAATACTTTTCTGCTTGAAAACTACAGGTATAAAACAGCAAAAAGTTCTTCACAGCTATTACAAGGCTGAACATACTTAATTAGAGTTAAGAAATAATATTTTGGAAATTTTTATTAAATCTCTCCATGGTCATTTTACTTTATGTAGAGGCATCAACATAGAATGTAATGTTAAGGGCTAAGACAATAAATCACTAACCATATTTGACCTCATTAAAAAGAACCCAATTAGTTTAATATATCCTGATGACTACAGCAATCCTCCATGCTACAGAAGGGTTACATTCCGAAAGCTGTGTAATTCCGTTATGCAAAACATATTTTCCCATTGTCTTTCATGTTATAAATTGAGATGCATTTCTATGGAATTTTGGGGAAGGAATAAGAAAAAACAAAAAAAAACAATTAAAACAACCAGTCTTATGCATGAAACCAGAGTTTCTGTAATGTGAGGGATTCCTGTACTTGTAATGTAATTTGGTAGAATTAATTATAATTCATGAACATTCCTATTTCACTATTGGATTGTATTAACAGATTTATGATATTCCTCAGCTTTCTGTGTATGTCAAGAATGACTATTATCAAATTTACTGAAATAATAGAGGAGTATTTCTGTTATTCCATTGGCTATTTATACTGACAATACTTTATTTATTCCATAATTCTAATTTTACCAAACGTTATGGTATCTACGAGATGTATTTGGAAAAGGAATTTAGTTATTTTTTAAGTAAATAGGATGATATTATTTCCACACTTTACATATCCTTTTCACTATTTTCCTGAAATCCTGAATAACCAGTTTCTATTCCATGAATATCAATACTGGGTTTATAAATCATTTTACTGTATTTCTTTTTTGTTCTTAAAATATCAGATCAATGGCTTCTGTTAGTCTCAAGAAACCATGGATCTGCACCTGAAAAGTCTTGCTTTGGTCTTGTTGGCAGAGCAGTGCCTGATGTGGCTGTAGAAGCCCACACAAGAGTGACAGTCCCAGTTACAATGACTGCCTTTGAAGGTAGTGTCTACCAGTCTTGTCCTGGTGCAGCTTTTTCACCAAGTGCACTTTTCTTCAGCAGCAAGCCCCTGCTTCTCCGCTCATCTTTTTAAACCCCTGCCTAGTCCCAGTGCCCACTGGAAGTGATCATTTGCAATGTTCTACCACCTTTTGACGTTCATTTTCAATGACTTCATGTCTCTCTTGCAGACATCTTTGAAATGAACATGGGATCACCCTCGTGCTCTCTTGCCAGAGGCCAGCTCTCCATACAGCAGGTCTTTTGGGATCCATCTGACATGTGGTGTGTGTGACCCAGCCAGCAGAGATGTCATTGTTGGAGCAGGATGAGGAGGCAGGGTGTCTGGGCATGGGCCAGTACCTCATTGTTGGTGACTCGATTGGCACACTTAATATCCAAGATGTCTCAGACTGTGAAGGTGGAAGTCATCGAGATGCTACTCTTGTCTTGATGCCATAAAATAGTGTACTGAGAACGCAAGCTCTGTAGACTGCAACCTTGGTGTGTGTTGTTAGCTTGCTATTTTTCGAAACTCTTTTTGTCAGCCTGGCTAGTGTTGGGGGATACTCATCCGATATGTTGGTTGAACTCAGACTCTAGAGAGAGGTTGTTTGTGATGGGAGGGCACTACCTCCAGCTCACAATTGTCGATACTAATGGCAGGAGGATGCTCAATGGCTTGATCTAGCACTTTGGTCTTCTTCAGACTGATGGTCAAGCTGAAGTCCTGAGAAGTTGTACATAAGGCTTTGCAGTTGCTCCTCAGAGTGTGTTACTAGTGTTGCATTGTCTGCATACAACATGTCCATGATATGTGCTTCACATACCTTGGTGTTCGCCCTAAGTTGGAACAGACTGAGCAGCTTCAATCTGGTCTTGTGTGACGGCAAACACACCAGTTGAAGTTCCAAATGGGGTTTCAGCATGACTGCAAGGAAGGTGCCAGACATGTTGGGAGCAAGCACACAGTCCTGTTTCACACCACAGCAGATGCTGAAGGCTTCCAAAGAAGAGCCATCAAACTGAACAACACACTTCCTGAACAAACTATCCCAAGGAGCATCAGAGGACAACCAACCCTGGCAAGGATTTTGAACAGGTTGTCTTTGCTCTTTGCAAAGTGATTGACTTTGCTCTCTTCATTTTTCTTGTAGTTGCCGAAAGAAGATCATGTTAATTGTGGTGTTTTAACCTGAAACCATATTGAGACTTGTGGTATACCCTTTCAGCAATTTTCTGCAGTTTGTTCAGGACCACATAGGTAAAGATATTTCCAGTGATGCTCAGCAAAGAGATTTCCCTGTAGTTGTTACAGTTGCTTCTCTCCTCGTTTTTCTTATACAGGAGGAAAATATTGCACTTGACGGTCTCTGGTGGAATGCCATCCAATCCTGGTGCTTTGCTGGTAGGCAGACTGGCAATGGCTTTACTCAGCTCTTTGGCAGTCGGCAATGCATCCAATTCCTCTATGACAGGCAGGCATTCCATGGCAGTTAGCGTGCTGACTGAAATGCTGTTTTCTCTGGAGTAGAGTTCACAGTAGTGCTCCAGCTATCTCTCCATCTTCTTGCCTTTGTTTTTGATAGTCTTGCCTGTTAAAGTTTTTCGTGGTACTGTCTTACCCTTGGTTAGGCCAATGGCTTTTTTGATCCCCTTGTACACTCCACGGATGTTGCCTTTATCAAATTATCAAATGATGATTGAATACTTTCACAGAGTTGTAACCAATAGTCATCTGCACAATGTCTGGTTGTTTTCTGTGCCCCACTTCTTGCTGTTCTTAGTGCTTGCAGGGTTGCCTGGGTGGGGTAGCATTTATGTCCTAGTAGTGCAGTATGGTTTAACTCGATGACAGCATTGAGTTTCCTTGAGCTTGCATCAAACCAACTCTATGTTTTGCCCCATTTGTTCCCAAAGGCCTTGAGTGCAGTGCTTTAGATGGTGTCCCTGAGAGAGTCCCATCCCAACTGAGCATCTCTTTCTGATGGATCTGCAAGGAGAGTGTCCTCCAATGACTTAATGACCTTCGCCACTTTGTCTGTGTGTCTTACTGGTGTCGATATACTGCCTGCCTGGAGGCCTGGTGTAGTGCATCTTCTTTGGCTAAAGTTTGACCTTGCAGCTTACCAGAGAGTGATCCAAGTTGCAGTTGGCAATCTGAAAGGATAGAATGCACATACCATGACCACTGGTATATTAGATAACCTTCAAGAGTTTAGTCACGCATGAAAGACAGTAGTGATTAATAATGAAATGTTAATACACCAAGTGGACATTGCAACACTCTAAGAGACATGTCTCACAGAATTGGAAACTCTATATGAGAGGCACTATACCTTCTTCTAGCAGGGGGAGGGCTCTGATGAGACCAGAGAGCATGTTGTCGGTTTTGCAGTGGAAGAATCCACTGCTGAAGATGGTGGGCAAAGCAAGAGAGAGACAGAGCAGATTTTCTCACTTTGACTTCACACATCCAATGGGCCTGTCAGCCTTGTCAGTATCTATGCCCCAACCCTCTACTCTACACAGGATGCAAAAAATGAGGTCTCCGACTTGCTCTCAAGGATAATAAGGAGATCCCAGGCCAGGAACAGCTTCTGATGCTTGGTAACTTCTATGCCAGAGTGGGTGCTGACCAAGCTACTTGAGACAGTATGGGATTGGTAGCATAAATGACAACAGGCAACGATTGCTGATGTTTTGCATGATCCACGAATTGTGTGTCACTAACAGCTACTTCCAGACTAAAGCACAGCACAAAGTTTCTTGTAGACATCACCGCTCCAAACACTGACACAAACTAGACCTCATAATCACAAGATGCTGCCACCTGAGAAATGCAATCATGGTTTGATCAGTGGCTACCAACTGATATTAATGTAGTTTGGAAATTGATATCTTAAAACCGTTATTAAACAGAGTTAATTATTTTCAAAAATATAATGATGGTAATTAAGGAGCAAGAGGAAACGTTTTTATAAGAACTATCAATGCAAACAGATGCAATCATTTACTTTTTTAATCCTTTTTTTAAATTAAAAAATTCCATGGAGATAATTCCTAACGTTAGTTTCTGTACTGTGGAATTGATAAGGGAGAAAATATAGTAACAGGACTAATTTAAATTACCGACTAATCTAGATTGGAGACCAATCTAGGGATAAATCAAGATGAGGGACACATTTAGTAAGAGAACAAATCTAGATGAGAGACTAATCTAGGGATAAATCTAAATAAGGAATCATGCTAGTAGCAGAGTAAATCTAGATGAAAGGCATATGTAGGTGAAGGAAGAAACTTAAGAGACAATTCAAGGGATATGTGTAATGAGGAATGTATCTAGTGATCTAAGCTGTAATAACACATACAAGGACATACAGATTGGACATGATGGGAAACCTAAATATGGACATATGAAATTACAGATTATTTGATAGTAAAATTCATATTCAAACAGATACGAAGGCAATAAGTGATGTATATTGTCACTGAATCTGAAAAATAATTTGTCAAACCAAGCTAAAATTAGACAAAGTCTAGCCACTGGATTGTTTTTGTGCTTTCATTAATTTTTTTAGAAGAGTTTCACAGGAAGTAATATCAGTCAGCCAGGAACAACAACGCCCACACACATTGATACTATATCTTGACTTCAAGTGATCATCAATAACAGCATTTATTTTTAACTTGGTAACATCATTACAACCAAAATTTTCTACTCAATGAAGAAATTAAATCTTAATGTTTTTCAGTCAAGATAAAGTAATTAGAAATTTGTTTTGAACTAGTCTTGTATCATTTATTTTTCCGAAAACTATCACTTTCGTTCTCTATGAATGCAATACCAATAGCCATAGCTTTCATTTGGTTCTTCAGATTTTGATGAATGAAATTATCAGTAGTCACAGTAACAACATTTAAAATTCTTACAAGAGTATTTAGCATCTAAATTCCCTTTCATCATTCATTTTTCTATTTCTGAAAAACTTTAGGATCGTTAAATTGCAAAGTTTTGTTAAGTTATACACAAACTTTAATTTCTATTTGTTCAATTTTACTGTATTAAACATAAAAAAGTCTAAAACAAATTATATATAATGTTGTTAGAATTTCTAATTATGATGAGATATAACTATTTAAATTTTAGCAAATAAATGCAACATTTCTTATAATCTTTTTGACGTCAAAATGTCTGAGATGAGTTGATGTTAATAAAATTGTAATTTTTTAGGATATTAACCTTGTCTTTAGATACCAACATTTATTTTTAATATTTACACTACATTTTAAATGGTTTGATCTCTGGTCGTCACCAGGTGTCTTATTCCTGGATGCGTACATAATACCGAGAATAAGACATCTGATGATGATCAAAGATTGAATCAATTGAAATGTAGTAGTGTTGGTGTAAATATTTAAAACAATTTTCATCCAGTGTCATCTCTGTAAGGTCCAATATCCTGAGATCTGATTTCACCACTTCTCTGACATCTTCTTTGGTCTTCCTCTGTTATATGTACCTTCAATTGTCAACAAGATACTTTTCACCCAGTTATTAAGGTATATTCACTTCATGTATTTATACCACTGCCAATGCCTTTAAAACCTACCCACTCTTTTAGCTCAATTAGGTTTGGGTGTTCATGCAACTTTACTTTGATTATCCAACAGATCATACCTGACTATTTCTCTCCAGCCTCAACATAGGAACAGATATAGTCATCTAGTTAAGAAGTTAGCTTCTCATTAACACTGTTCTATGCTGCTTCTCACTGTGTGGGACATGGGCAAGTGTCTCCTACCATACTCTTGGGTTGACTAAAGACTTGTGAATGAAATTGGATGAATGAAACTGTGCCAGTCAGAGGGACTGTACCTGTTCTTCGATGACAGACTTAATCTGTCACCCTGTTTAACACAACCACTTGGTCCTTGGGTGCCTTTAGTGGAGTCCATTCTTTTGCAGGCATTCAGACAAGTTGACTAGTCTGAGAACTCAATATTTCATGGTTTCTAGCTACTTTTCCCCCAACCAGTCTTGGAGGCCCTGTAAAAGGTCATGGGCACTACCATTTTTCCTCTGACGTAGCAATCAGTATGAAAATAGTCTTCAGCATTCAATACCCAAATCTCCCTAATATATAGCAGCACACTTTTTACACATGCTTTATATAATATTGTAGAGTTTCAGCTCTGAGATATGCAAATACACAGTTAAAGAGAGATAGTTGCTCACTTTTCTAGCATAGGCAAAAAATATTCAATGGTTGTACCCAATAGAAATAATAAAAAGGTGTACTACTGACACAATAACTGACTGTGTGTTCAAAGGAGCGTTAAGAACAAAACCTTTTATAAGTGGTAGTGCCTTTAGAAAAACACTATCTATTAAATAGCAGTGCTGATAAACTCAAACGTATTCCATCATAGGGTTTAACAAGAACATTGGTACAATAGAATATGTACCCTAAAAAGGGCATAATAATTGTTTCTAACATAGGCACAAGGCTAGAAATTTTAAGGGAGGGTTAAGTCGATTGTATTGACCCAGTACTTGACTGGTACTTTGTTTATCAACCCCAGAGGATGAAAGGCAAAGTTGACCGTGGCAGGATTTGAACTCAGAATGTAAAGAGATAGAAAACATACCGCAAGGTATTTTGTCTGACACTCTAATGATTCAACCAATCCACTGTCCTTAATAAAGGCACAATAACAACAAAAACAACAACAGTAAAAAAAAATATAATTTATAATAGAGACATTAGAAGAGAAGAAAATGAGTGTGTGACGGTCATCTCTAGTGTATCAACTGCACTTTAAGCTGTAGTACCTTCTTTTGTAAGCTGTTACTTGCTTTTACACTGAATTATGTGATTTCCTATTTATTGAACAATATCTTTTCTTCGATGTTATTTGGTTTCTGTGTCCACTTCTATTACTAACAGTTTAGTCTTCATCATTGACCTTTAAATCATTTGATTCTTGTCTGCCCTTGCAAGCTTTTCTACAGTTTCTTAAATTTCTTCAAAACGAAAGTTACTAAATACATCCCATCTGGAACTATGCAAATGCTTGAAGACTAGAATGAAGAAAAAAGAGCTATGTTAAGAACAGTGCTCTTGTGGAAACCTAACAATACATTCAGTTCTCCATTGTAGGCTATTCACTCTTGATATTAACTTGTATTACAGCACCTTCATGCAATGCCTGAACTGCTGTCATAAGACATCATACTCAACAACATTCTTATTGCTCACCAGACTATATTGTCTAGGTACATAAATGTAGAATTATTTATCATTTATTAAGAACATGTCTTAGATTCATTTCATCCGAAATCTGTCAATAGTTTCTCAGTAAAATCTAATTTTATCTTGCTATGATTTTATTTTCTACCACACACACACACACACACACACACACATATCTTAGATCATATCTAATAATGGCTGATTGCAAAAGATTCACTCACCAACATGCTACTATCACTGGATTACAGACACACTGTTTCTACTCTCTACCTCTCCTACACTCATACAATATTTTCTGAAGTCTGAACTAACATGCCATATACTTCTCTAGCCAATCCTACCCAACACACCTGTCTAACCTCATTTTAATATCCCTACTGTGTTTCACTCTTCTGATATGACACTACACACTTTACCCTATCACATATCTCTAGAGCTGCAGCCCTCTGGAGTTTCCTTACCATATACATTTGTTCTGCTTCTATCAGTTTATAGAAGTTCAAACTAAACATCAACTACTTTGATCTCACCACCCTAGAAGGACTTACAATGGTTATGAGTGATTCTTCTTCTTTATTATGTGCCATGCCTACAGGAAACGGTGATCATGGACCCCCACACCCTCCTGTCCCACACACAACTTTGCAATATATTTGTTTGGCCTTTCTGTAACCAGCTGGTAAGGCCATGGAGTATCTTTTCTCTCTGTCGTCTCTGGCTTCTTCCTTTTCCAGTTATCAGTAAGTGTTCAACACTTTGTCTTCTCATATTGTGCCCAATGAACTTAGCCTGTTGCCTCCTTATGTTGTTATGAAGTTTTCCGGTAGTTTCTGCTCATCTGACTAACAAAATTACATGATCCATTAATGAGAGGCCCATGTAATTTCCTTTGCTTGCACATTCTTAACATTGTTGTAGTTAGAAATGGTGTTATTTTAATGGTAAATGGGGAAAATACCTCCCTACACAATATAACAAACTGAGGAACCTTCTAAGTGGTCACTTGACCTGTTAGAAATAGCAGCCAAATATTCCTCAAATCCCACCTAACAGTCTTAAAAAGGAATGACATATTGGATAATGTACTTTTGGATATACTGCATCTGAAAAAATGGATTGAATGGTTATCGTAGGAACATCTTTGATTATAGGTCTGCTAGATCAGAGCTGATCTGGGGCTAAACAAACCACAACAACAACAACATTATAAATTGAGTGAATCACTATTGTAGCACCATACTCGAATGGATGTTTTCAACACTTCAGCATCTACCCATGAAAAACCTGGAGCCTTCCCACTAATTATGTTTAATTGCTTTACTCACCATTTCCATAGTCATCTCTGCAGCTGCATCCTCTGTTAGGAATGTTACAATTCAACAAGGGAGTTTAAGCTCTATGATCTTCAAAAATATGAAGGACACATTGGACAGTATAATCCTAAATATATAAAAAGACTGGATAGTCATGTTTGGAACGCCTTTGATCTTAGGTCTGCTCAATCGGAGTTGACTTGAGGTTAAACAGCAACAACAACAACTAGGAATGTTAAATAATCTCACAATCGTATTTCAGTTCCTTTTCTCATTGAAAATAACTGAAAGTATGGCCATCTCTATGATTAATCTCTACACATTATTTATAACTTAAAATACTTCATGTCATACAATACTCTTGGTACATAATATAAGCAACCTTCTTGCAAACTTGTTATCTCATATATCTGAAATTTTGCTTACCATCTAACTGCCATTTATTGTTCCTTGTTTTCAAACTTTTCTACTCCTTCTAAGTATACTGCTCATTTCTTAAATCTTTATTGAATACATTTTTCTGCAGTATATTCGCTCTGCTGGGTTAAAGCCCAGCTCTAGTTGTATAACTGCTCAATACTATTCAGCAAGTTATTCCTTAGCAATGAGTAGATGTTTTCTACACTATGAGAGTTTGTCATCAGCTGTCTCTCAGCATTGTTAGTACTGTGTGATTGATACTGGGATGCCTCATAGACTCACCAGAGAAATAAAGCCACAAATATTCGTTAAGCCATATTACAATAATAATAATAAGGATTTCTAAAATAGACACAAGGCCACAAATTGGAGGGGAGGGCATAGTCAATTAGATTAACTAGACTGGTACTTATTTTCAACCTTAAAGGTGTGAAAGACATAGTCACTATCCCCCCTCCTGCAAAATTTTAACTTAAAATATGAAAGGTTGTAACTAAACATGACAAAGCATTTTGTTGATTGCTCTACTGACTCTGCCACATATACCACCATAATAATAGCAATAATAAAAATGAAAATAATAAGTTGTGATATTTCATCTGCCATCTAAGAAACATTCCTTCATGCATGATTATTTACCATAGCACTTTTTGATTTAAAATTTGTATTCTAAATGAGATTTGTTGAAAATATTGTTTTATTATCATTATAACTATAATTTATTAGTCAATTAACTGAAAATTTAAACTCTGAATTATGAGAAATAAAACCAATATTATATTAGATAATAACAAGAGAAATTACAGCAAATTTTATGATCTAGACACTTGCAAGATATAATTTCTTTAATAAACTATCCAGACAGATAGTGAACTCATGAGTAAATAAAAATTTAATTACATAATTTCACAGTTAGGTTCCATAAAAACATATTCCTCTATCTTAATGCATTGCTGGTTAGCTTGTTCTACATACTTTCTGTTGCAAAATAGAATGCAAAGTTTCATCTGTTTTTTTTTTTTTTACTGCTTAGTCTGGAGGAAAGGCAGTGCCCATCACACATTTTTCAGGGCCTCTGAGACTGGTGGGAGAGAGGGAGGAAGGTATCCTCATACCGAAGACCTGGCCCGATTGCTTGCAACAGAGTGGACTCTGCTAAAGGCACCCAAAGGCCAGGTGGGAGTGTTAAACCAGGTGATGGATTAAGTCTACCACCCATGTAAGAATGAAGAATATATCTATAATATAGCCTATATGGTCCTGGTTGGGGGGCTGGTAATTTATCAACAACAGAAACTGTGGTCATCTAATGTAAACCAAAGTTACCACAGTACTAGGATCTAGGATATCATGGTTGAAATTAACAACTGTCTCAAATGATTTTAAAAATTGTAATCACAAAGTCCTATGTGATTACTATGTGTTTGTTAGTTAATGTATAAAGTAAAGTCTCATTAGTTTACTAACAAGGATCTGGTATCAGATACTCAATCAGATTTATGATATGTACCTAAGAAATGATATCTAACATAATTCTTTTCCTGCATTTGAATATTTTCCATCTACACTAGTCCATGCATTATAATCACATAGTGACACTTTTAGAGCCCACGTGGAGTGATAAGAAATTCATGATTATCATTACAAGTTCTCTGAACTTTCCACCATAACCACTAGATCTTTTCATTATCCTGTCAATGGTCATATCAGCAGTGACAATTTGGTTTTACTTGTAATAGAAATTAACTTCTTGGGAATGACTACTTCTTCCCATTACAGCAGCAATAATGATAGAATTTATGATAACAATAGTAGAGCAATAAAGTCAATTGTCATGATGTCAGAAGAGATAATGTTAAAGAGATGTTCATGTGAAAAAACATGAAAATTATGATGATGACTGTGATAATTATAATGAAGTTGATGATAATTATAATGACTAACATGATAAGAAGTGCTGCAATGTTTTTTAAATGATTTATATCGGTAAACTCTTTTGGTGAGGTAGAATTTTGAGGTGCCATACAACCAATGAAAGATTGTGTTCTAAACAATGAAGAATAAGAATAGTTTATCCAGCTTTCTCTGATATTACAAATGACAAATGAATTATTAATGAAATAGAACAGCTGAGGGGTACATCAACTGGGTGGTTTAAATAGAAAGGAAATCTGCCAAGATAGCAAGAGAAAAATATTAGTCTTAGGGATATTCTCACAAGGATTCTTTCATTATCTTTTTATACATATGAATTAAGATTAGCATTAGAGGATTCTTTCTGTGAAAAAGGTAGATTATATGATACGTGTATGAGACATGTAATGGGTGTCAAGCAATGAAAGATAGGCAGTGAGTGCAGATTACTTGCAATGCCTTATAAGTAATAAGATGTGCAAAGAGAATTCAAAAGACAGATTAAATACAAGTATTTCAAAAACGGTTTTACATATCGAATGGAAGATAAAATATGGTGACATCTCAAAATATTATCATATACATGTTACCATCTCACATCAGTATGGAAAAATGATGGGTGGGGTTTACCTTCACAGTCAGGGTATTTAAAAGAATTTCTTTTGACTACCACTACATCACAGACATGGAGGCTCCAATAAAGGCTACAATCATGACTTTTGATTTCTGATCTCAAGCTCTCCCTTTAATTTGAGATTTTCACCACAAAATACCATTGTAACAATACTAAAATGTTCACATATCATTAACACCACCCTAATAATATTAATTCCTAACATAGGTACAAGGTCACAAATTTGGGAGGAAGGTATAGTCAATTAAACCAACACCAGTAGTTGACTGGTACTTTATTTCATCAATCCCAGACGGATGAATGCTAATGTTGACCTCAGTAGGAATTGAACTCAGAACGTAAAGAGACATAAATAAATACCGCAAGGTATTTTGTCCTGATATTTACCATAGGCACAATATCTCAAATGTGAAGGATGTATTATAGTTGATTTTATTATCTCATTCCCAGTACTTGACCTCAGAAGGATGAAAGACAAATTTGACTTAGGCAATATTTGACCTAAGAATATAAAAGGCTGTAGCTAAATACCACAAGATATTTTGTTCAATGTGTGAAGGATTCTGCCAATAACAAACAATAACAAACAATTATGACACAAAAAATAGGACACAAACAAAACAATATGAACCAATGTTATTCAAAAACAGACTAACTATGACTATTAATAAATCAAATAGTAATAACAATAATATCCATTGGTCAGGGATTTATTATGAATATCGTAACATGAGTTTAGTGTGAACATACTACAAAGCTAACATTCGCACCAGAAGTGACGTACTCTTATAAGGTTAGCTCTTAACAAAAAAAGCTCACCCCATACTGCTAGCATCCATCAAATTAAAAGAAAAATATCATTTATAATAAACAATAAAAATTCAGAATAAACAATAAAAAGAATGCAGAAAGTTAAATAGAACAACTCATATGCAGAATATATACTGAAAATAAAACTAAACAAATGACCAAACAGAAAAACATAAGTACTTACAAACCAATGAAAATATCATAGCAGAATCCACCACACGGAACCTATAAGCCTCCACAAAAGTATGAAAACAACAAAACAGAAGTGAATACATATACAACAAATGAGCCCTCAAAATAATTAAAATACCAATGGAACCTACCACACACAACCAAAAAAGCAAGCTATTACAGTAAAACAAAATCAGACACAGAGATAAAGGGCCTAAAAACCCCAAATTAGGGTAATGATCACATAATGCTCCATGGAAACAAGTAACCAAATACCCAGCCACAACAAAAGGATATGTTTGACCCTAAATTTAACAATGAACAGAATACAAGCACACATCACAACAGGTTAACCAGAGTTAACATCGAGGTAAATGTATCAAAACAACAAAGAAAATTGAAGTGGCTATAAAGAAAATCACTGAACATGGATTAACGGAGAGGTCCCTGCCCAAATTACAAACAAATAAGCAGCTCCATAAAAGAATAACTAACTATTACAAGGCCTTACAAGAAATTCTCTCCATAAAAACAAACGTGAATATAAACTGTCTGAATGACCTAAAGTAGCCATGGTAGTATTGAGGCAAGTGTGTCTTGACCCAGATAGAGTAGGATCCTCCTCAGCCAAAACATAATAAAAAAAAAGTTGGGAGAAAATATACTATATAAAATATATAAAATTGAAAACAAACAGAAAGACATAGACTTAGAAAAATGGAAAGGGTTGGATCTGATAAGATAAAGGAGAGAAAAACCCATATAATTAGAAAACATAACACATCCTGGAAGTAAAAGAAAGATTATGCAAATCATATGAGTAAAATCCTGCTGGGTACAATGCTTCAAAAAACACAAGTGCTTCAGTCAAGAGAATATGGTATTTGAAACAAATATCAACAAATTTTACAGGTACATTAGGGAAAAACTACAACACTAGAGGACACATCAACATCAAAGAAAGTTCAAGCCTATTGGAAGTAAATATGAAACACAAACATCCAGCAGCACAATGTATCAGAAAGGAAAGGGATGAGGAAGAACAATAACACTGCAATCATGACCCATCATAACTAGGGAGGGATTCAGCAACAAAACAAAGACTGCAAGCAACTGGAAAGTTCCAGGAAGCAATAACATTCCCAATTTCTGGCTGAAATACCAAACCATTAATCATGAATATGTGGTAACAGCATTCAATGACTTAGTAAACAGACCAGAATTAACAGCTGAATGCTTTCTAGATGGGAAATAAATATTGATTTCTCCAAAACAGAAACAACAGAGCCTCCAAAACTACAGATCTATAACTTATTTGTCAACAACAAAGACCTTATATCTATACTCAAGCTGGCTGCTCATCTGGAAAGTAATAACATCTTTCCAGAAAAGAAGAAGGTTTTTATTAGCAAGGAATGTGTGGTTGTAAAGAGAAGCTACTAGCAAGCATGAAAAATAGAAACATAGCCTGGCATGGATTGATTGCCAAACGGCATTAGCATACGACACTCTTGGATATTGGAGACACTCCATATAAACAAAGCATCTTCAATACTAAGACAGTATATCAACCATGTCATGTCAAAATGGAAAACAATTACAACATAAGAAGAGGAATCTTTCGGGAAGACTCAAAATCCCCTCTACACTTCTGCCTAGCTTTGATGCCTTTAACACAATTTAGTGAATGAAATCACCAATGGTTATAATTGATATGGCCCAAATATAAACCATCTACTAAAAATTATAAATGAGTATGAAGTTGGACGAATGTACCAAAACTACTCAAAGAAGAACTTCAATCAACTGTGATAATCCAAGTAATCAGTAGACAAAAACACCCTCTAGGACTGTTTAAAATTTAAAAACAAGCGAAAGAGATAAGTCCAGTGATATCAATTGATCAAATTTTTGGACAATATAAACAATGCAGATTGGAGTAGATCTGGTCTTTAAAGCCAACTAATGAAAGCAACAGACATGTTTCAGTCTTATTAGACCTCCTCAGCAAAGTATATTATGCTCAGTTGGCAAGACTAAGAGTGTTCAATATATATAGAAATAGAGGGAATGTAGTGACACTGATTATGAATATCAACAATATGGCCAAGAACAGGGGAGCATTTTGCATACTAAATACAAATACAGTAGGGTCTCATATATGTAATATAGGGAGTTGAAAAACTTTGATCAACTGAGATTATCCAAGCAATTAATAGACAAAAACTCACTCTAAGTGTGTTTAAAATCATATGTAAGACACTGCTGAACAAATAACAAAAATATTGGGGCTTTAAACAAAATAGATTATGAAAAATATAAGCATGGAAAACAACAGTTTATATAAAGAAATGAAAAGACACATCCCAATAGGGGAACAGCCAATTGGCCCCAATCAGTGAGCCCCACAGATCAAGGATTACTCTTACTGCCAAGTTCAAGTACCCTCTCCCTGCTGTGTTCTCTATCCTACAGGCAGATGCATAGAGTAGACCCATTCACTAAGGCCATGATCACTGCTCTCACCAACCTTTCAGTAAATTCACAAGAGCAGTTAACAGTAAGAATACATATGAAATAAATTCCCTCAAATGCCCAGAATGCTCCCAGGAAGTAGTTGATAGCTTTGTTTTGTATCTAGGTGATCTAATTAGCAGTGGAGGTGGGTGTTCCAAAAACAAAATAGCCAGTGTAAGAACATGGACAGAGAATATTGTATATAAAAACAAGGTGTTTACATTTGTCCGTTACATTCAGTGTTGGTTAAAATCTATAAATATATTTTATAATACAGTATAGCAGTGGTTCCCAACCTTTTTTTGCTCGTGGCCCCCTTAGTCCTAACTTTACATCTGTGGCCCCATATACATCTAAAATTTA